>JANTCA010000890.1:0-12380 GCA_024741275.1 Chironex yamaguchii
TATAACTACTAGTACTACTACTACTACTACTACTACTACTACTACTACTACTACTACTACTACTGCTACAGCAACAATAATTTAAAGAACTACATCGTTAAAAAAATTAATGCACATTTAAATATGAAACTACTTATTAGGTATTTTGCCTACGAAATGAAGAATGGATACAAGCTGAACTACTGAAATTTTAAAAAGAAGCAATTGTAATTCTTGCAAATATTTTGTTAGTTAAGTTTGTTTTGCCGTGTGAAAGATTCAAGTAGTCAATTCCAAGTTGACTACTTGAAGTTGACTTCAAATTGTATTTTAAAGTCATAAAGAAATAAATTGACTTTACATTACTACTAGTGCTATAGCAGTCGTAGGCTACTACTCTTAAAACGCAGTAACGGTACAGGAAAGTGGTAAGGTTACTGTCATAGATTGCAGTTGATGAGATGTTGCATCTTAATTTCTGTGCATAATATCACGCCACCCTGTTTTCTTTCGCCTGTTTCAAATTCATAGACATGCACTTTTAGCATTGAAAAGATCTAATAAGTACTGAAAAGACGATTATAGACTGACGTATGTACACCGAAGAAAACTTAACTGCATCTCTGAGTAACAAAATCAAATATAATTATTCAAATAATGTTTATCATACGAATAAAATTTTGAATATAATAAAGTTGATAAGCTTTTTGATGCCCCATACGAAAAGCACTGGTATATCTACCTGAGGAAAGACGGGTTCTACGCTCAGTTTTAAAGACGATGATCCATGATAGCAAGAACGCTAAAGTGGTTTAAATGATTTAACAACAAATACCTATGGTCTCTGTCCACTTTTTTCCTATACTGAAAACTTTACTGTAAAGGCTATTTTGAAACAATTTCTGACAAACTGTGAGGCGTTCTTCGAAAATTTATTAAAATATTAGACGGACAACATAAACTGCAGTATAGGTACCTCTTAAATAAACAAGTATTAATCAACGAGACTACTGAAAACATTTTGCTCTGTATTTGATAGTTTTAAGCACGTGGACTCCATCTTTGTTAAGGCTTTGCTTGGGATGTTGAATCGTTTGTTTTGTACGATGTTCGCTGCTCTGTTTTGTAGCTATTATAATCAGGAGCAACAATCTTGGTTTATAGACATCTGATGGTTGTTAGCTCCTAAGGTGCAAAACGTAGATTAGGAAGCTGATTTCCCTCCTGCATATCATGAAGTAAACATTAAAAAAAACAGTGACGATTACTGCAAATGTTTGTACTCTTAAATATAAGACATAATCCACGATATCATGCACGGTAGGGCATAAAGGTGCCCTTTACAACGATCGTCCGTAATATTCAAGCGAAAACTCAAGAAAATTAGTTAGAGCAGACATACGGACAATTTCTGTCTAGCGATGATGCCCGATACCATAGTTTTCTCGTACTGTGCATGATGCTACAACCATTTATGACTCGTAAATACAGTTTTTGATTTGAAAATTATGTACTTTGTGTTTTGACTTAGCTTTGCAGTCTGACACTAAGCACACTGTTTTGAAAACATGAATTTAAGTTGATTTTTATTGCATTCAATTTATCGGCCAAAATTTTTGGAACAAAGTAAGGGTCACGGGGAAACAAAATTTCACATCGAATGGAAGCAAAGTCAATACTGCCTGTGCAGCTATATGAGATCGTGATGGCAAATCTTAACAGCTTTACGTACATGCATCCATCTGTAACCCTCCTTTGACACCGTTTAAAGTTTGTTAATTTTATAGCCTACACACTCATGCGTGCATACTCGTGAAGAACGAGGAGTGAATTTGACAGCATTTTTAAAAGCATTTTTGACAGCATTTTCAAATGCAATTTTTCAGATCAGTTGTCATGATAGTTGTTTATCTCTCACATTTGACTCCTACATTTGCGTACTAGACTTACGTATAGCTGGTGTACGTTGGAGATTCGATCTTGCCTAGCGTTGGCTTAATTTACAAAAGAAATGGAAGAAAGATGTAACCCTCGAGAAACTCCTGTTTCATTGCTACAAGTTTCGAATCTATATCATTAAGGTACTCATATTTCTATCTGTGTGAATGAAACAATTTTTAGCATTTTATAGTTAAGCACTTCCAATGTAAATGTTGATTCATTCAGCTTTCTGATGCTAACGAATAACTTTATGTCAGCATAATGCAAATTACTAGCAACTGCTGGCCTAGATAACTGCATAGTAATTGAACAAAGCGTTTTCATTCAGCTTAGTTACCCGACAGCACGTTTGATATGCCAAAACTGCTTTGTAACTTCTGTTAACCCTAAAAATACTTTATATTTCCAACATATTTTTAAGCTCATAAGGTCTGTGGTGAGGGCTGAATGTTAGAACATAATTTCCGCAGATTGCTTTATAACTCAACGTGAACTTACTTTGCCATGTCAAACATTGCTGTTACATTGCAAACACTCTCCATTCTTACTTATGGCAGAAGTAGTTAATCTGCTTCTGCACTATGGTTTAATCTTTTAAGTTCGTTTTACTTTCAAGTAACCTTTTACAACCTTTGTATTACAGGAATTACCATTTCGTTGATAACTTTTAGGCCAAACGAAACACTATTGATCCAGAAGCACTCCCAGAGCGCAAACCTCCGCTAAGCCAGTACTTACATCCAAGTAACAAGGGTTTTCCCCGTTGTGATTTCCTGGTCTGTTGCTCACGAGGCCCTTGAGATTGCTTGTGTAAAGAATGGATTTGATTCCACAAATTCTCACCTCTGAAGGTGCAAAATGCTATTTTGGGTGGTAGTTTGCTTGTTAATCCATAAGTGATAAGAGTATAATAAGATCTCATTGTATTCTTATTTATTTTTGGATTATCTTTCACTAGCACTATGAATATTTCATTCCTGGGTACAGACGGTTATCCTGATCTACACCAAAAATTTTTTAATCTTCAAGTTAGCTGATCTATCCTGAAAATTTTGTCACAATCCATCAATAACTTTTTGAGTTATTTTGCTAAGAAACAAACAGACAAAAGCCACAAAAAGTCATACCTGATGATGGTAAAAATCAATTCTCAAGAAGTAAAATACCATATTGCAAAAACAAACAAAAATAATGCTTAGAGCTGGCATTAGGGTTTCTTTATGCTATGTTGGTCCTGCTAAAGTTGAGTTTTCTTTTTTCATTACAATATACATAATTTGCGAGCATTCCCATTAACTACACGATGCAACGTTGTCCTCCACTCTCTTGTTTACAGATTCTCCTACATACCTACATACAAAGATATCAAAGACGAACAATTAAGAAAGAATTTCACGTGTATAAATGTAACAAAGCTGTATCATATTTTACTAATTGCAAGCCAAATTGACATGTAGGTTCGCAACGATCTTTCTGTTTGATCAAGCTTTCTTAGGGGCTAGATAGAAGCAACATTAGGACCAATTAACCCTGAACTCCTTCGTTACGTTTTGATTAACACAAAAGCAACTTGAGACATTGTTCCAGAGTAATGGGATGGACGATAAAGTTGTCTTGATTTTATGAGGCTCTATCTAACGAACATTGTTATGTAAGATATGTTCTCAAGTTATCTCCGGAGTTATTGTTTCACAAAATTGCGATAAACCACACAACAAACTCTAGGTTACCTAGCTTAAAATAGTTAGGTTCGGTGAAGAAAACGTTCTTCATCAAATATTCGCCATTGTGCTATCTCTCCACGCTGTCGAGCAACTCGTTTCATTGTTTCATTCACAGTATACCTGTGAAGTAGATCTTACTTAATCTGTTCTCCCACATTGCTACATTTGTAATCAAAACTTACTAGTTGTGCACAATACTGACATTCATCCTTATGATCTCAACCTTCTGTTAGGATTCTGGTGCCATAATTCTGGTGCCATAATTAGTGCCAAGCGAAAGTTAAGAATAGGGTTCCTTTTTGACCGGCAACGGTTCAAAAAAAAGTCAAAATTTTCAACACAAAGTTCGAAATATGTTAAAATGGGATGCACTTACATTAGTAATATATAATTAAGCTCCGCATGCTTGATTAGAAGTCTGATTAACAACCAATTAGTTAGTGAGATTTTCACATAAATGCGGATTGCACGTTTGCTCTTTAAAGAGACGAGTGAATTTTTCTATCGTTAACTCTTTTTAATAAAAGAATAATAAGTGAATGGTATTGCAAACAAGCAACTATTTTGTGAAGTTTGCCCCCCCCCCAGGTATGCCCTATAACTATATGCTATCGACATTTTGTAGTCATAGATATGATTATTATTTTGCTTTAATTAACCTTGGCATCGTTTGTCATTTACTCCTGGTTATGATTACTGATTAAGCGCCTTGATCAATGGCAATCGCGCAAATTAAGTGTCACTGTTACTTCGACAAATGATCATATATCTTTCATTCTTTTTTAACAAAACTGCTTCATTCTGATCATTATCCACATAATCATCATCATCATCATCAATACCATTATCATCATTATCATCATCAATACCATTATCATCATCATCATTAACATGATCAATACCATCATCATCATCATCATCATCATCAATACCATCATTATCATCATCCTCAATACCATCGTAATCATCATCATTAACATCATCAATACCATCATCATCATCATCATCATCATCATTACCATCATCAAAATCCGTTACCTCCTCAGCAGTTGTCATTATGCTAAATTCATTCATCTTCTTAAGGTTGATATTCCTCACTTTTGTCTCAATATTTGAATGAAGTTATCATTGTTCCAATTAATCTCAATGTTCTGAAATAAAAATTTCTAACTATTTCATTCGCAAATCGAACTTATCCGAAGATATTTAAGAGATAACTTTCACATAGGTACGGCCTAATTTGTACACATGTTTTGGCAATTTTAGCGCATTCAGGCTTAAGTGATGCACTGCTAAAGACCATGAACGTTGGTAGTACTTTAAAATTTGATAGCCGAAAATGATACGATATAGAATAACTTAGTGAATTATTTGGGATTTTCATTTCCTCTGCATCTGGTGGAATATAGATATTCTTCAAGATGTATACTCTGGCGAAAATGTGTCTGCTCATATAACTTAAAAAATATCTGGCACTGACGAAAGCGAAAGACGCATGTTTATATGTTTATATGCATACTTATGCACTTGTATGTTTTAATGTACATACATATATATATGTATATATATACATATATATATATATAAATATAAAATATATATATATAAAACTCAAAAAATACACCAACTGATTGACGTTTCGATTTTATCTTCATCAGAATACATATTTATCAGAGTACATTTATCGCAAAGTTATTTTCATGGTATACGGTCTTGTGACAAACAACGCAATTTTTGTGGCCGATCAATTTTATCTACCTTGTTTATTTATATTTATAATGGAGGGTTGATCCTGAAAGAATTGTCAAAGCAACCTTCAATCTCAATCCTAATTGTCAGACGCCTTAGCATAAATCTTGGTATCAGGACCAGATATCCAAACGTAGGAAAGGGGCCAATGGATTCATCAATAAATTTTGTAAATTTTGTTAAACCTACAACTCTGGTTGTCTAATTACGTGAAATATATAAAATGTGACTTCTGGTTATACAAATTACAAGTGAAATTAAATACAATTTATCAACGGTAACATCAAGGTATGGCTTACAGTATACCTTGTTTATTTCCAATGAAATATTGTTTCAAAATATTGTTTCAGAATATTGTTTCAAAATATTGTCTCATTACAGTGTTTTAGGGTAATATGCTCCACCTCGGGGTTCCTTTTCTATTTTCGATTTCTGCTAGCGACTGGTCTGTGTAAAGAAAGATAATGTTGTATCTTATGGTAAAAGCATCAAAAAAGATAAGTCGAAGTGTCCATTTTTACCTCATAGCTATGCTTTCGCCGTATCTATCTTTTTCTAGTTAATAAAAGCAACCAATGCTGTGTCATTTCCTTTAGGAGTTATTACCTTTCTGTCTAAAGTAGGTTGTTCAAAGAAAGCTCAATTGCGCTTACATAAGTTCTCATAATCAATTAACTCAGTCCAAAACTCTCATTGTTCATTGTTTTGTTTGGTGTGTGTATTCTCAAGACGTGCAATGTCATCACTTGAAAAAGCAACACAAGACGTCGCGTGCCCCCATAGTTGAGGGGTGGTATACTTTAATATAATAATTAGTGTATTCTTTCCGTGACTACATGTCTTAAGGCACAAGACACCAAACTTATAAAACACTAGCTGTACATCTTAGTCTTATCACAGACAACCAACTTTTCCGTGCTAATTTGATTTGAGTTGGCACGTGGTTATTGAAAAGAATGTTGTTTTTGTTCCTCTTCCATTTCACTAGCATCGTTTCTGCACATATTGTTTATCTTTCATTATCTTTAGAAAGGTTGAAGATAATGACTTATCAAATTATCAACAGCAAATTAAGTTAATTTTGCCTCTGATCCCTCATTTTCAACTAGTTATAAAATTATTGAACACAACAAATAGACAATTTATGAATGCCAGTGACGAGGTAAAATTCAAAAAAGACCACTCAAAGAGTCTTGACGCAAATACTTTGTTTTATCTTAAGTTCGAGACGAGAAAAAACAAGATCTTCGACTTTGTCAGCCTCTCTCGATAAGATCTTTAATTATAAAGCATTTGAACTAAACTCGTAGGTTAAATATCTGACGAGAAACCTTAATCAAGAAGATAGTAAATTGATAAAAGTCTTATCAGTATGGTCCTCCTTTGAGCAGAAATTCTCTAATATACGAACCGATGTTTTTATTGTTTTTTCAAAACAGGGCCAATCCTGTACCTTTAAAAAAACCGTTTCACATCACCAGCTCAATTTTCTTGAACCAGAACGTGTGCATCTGGAGAAAAATGCTCACAATGTGACTGTCATTGATAACAATCACTTCATGCTTTTAGCCAGCAGAACAATAGAATTGTTTGTGAAAGACCAAACCAAATCTAGGAATAATTATCACAGCAGATTCCTATTAAAAAGAACTTGAAAGAAATTAAAATGTTTAATTCACTGAGGTCTTAATAAAGACTCTATCTTCTTTAGCGTGAAGCGCTGCCAATCTAGGGAGGCATTCTTGGACCCTTTCGATGCAATAAGAGTAGAATCTTTGTTTTCAACAAGAAAAGGGCAGAAACAGAGGTTGCTGTTATAGTGGAAGTTAGCTGTATTGAACGCATCCAGAACTCAGGGCCCTATCAAAGCAGCCGTTTCTTACAAGCTTTGATAAGCATTGTAATTCATTTTACTTTATCGCGTGGACTTCGAGATCAGATCCGTGATTTAAGAGTAGTCCCGAACAGAGGTAAGTGGAACTAAGAAAGATAGTCTTCTTATCTCCTTACTTGGATTGCTATGAGCGATAAATTTGGCCATGATAAAACACGGGAACGTGAAAGATATTTTTTCATTAACTTATCAACCTAATATAGGGTTGGATGATAACAGTAAAATCAACTTGTCCGTGTAATTGTTTCGATCTTGTGTATATTAACCTGTCTGCTTTGCTATGTGCACGTTAAATTTAATAGGGGAATTGGAAAGGACAACTTGTAATAAACTGGTTAGAATAGTTAGTAGAATGAAATACAGTAAACGAGAATATGTTAGTATCTTTTTGTTGTTTCTTTAATGATGATTTATATATTTTAAATTATCCATTTATCTTGCATCACTTATTTTTTTACGCAACCGATACTTTTGTAATTCATTCTACAGGATGCATTTTAATGCGAGGAAATTCATATAATTATGATTTGTACAAGAATTTTGCATTTTATCAAAATTAAAATAGAGCGCCTTTTATTTTCAGTAGAATAACATTTATGAATCTAAAAGTTATAAACTGGAATATTTTCCTCGGCAGTCGATAATCTGATGTTATATTTAGATCAGGAGCAACCCTTCCACTGTATTGCCAGAAAATTAACGTAAATATTACCAATCAAGTTTCATTTGCGGAGAATTTTGATCTAAGGCCATATTTCAGGTTGCTTGAAATACTTTATCACTTAACTCAGTTGCTGATAAAATATATTGATGACTTGTGTAGCTAATCACATACAGACTATGTGTCAGTATATACATGTCAAATACTAGTGGAGACCGAGTTTACAGTTTTGTGGCAAAGACAGACGTTATATTAATTTTCGATTAAAGTTTTAATTTTTCAGGAAAGAACAAGCCGTATCACTTTCTATCTTTTCTGCAAACAAAAATTCAATTAAGAACGTTTCAAAATGAATCTTTGCAATTATAGATAGCAAACCATTTGATATAAGCGAACGAATTACTGTGTTTTTCGTAAATTAATTTCAATAAGCTTTCTTCGGAGTTATAGAAGCAATTAGTATTTTCTCTGACTTTCTCATTAACTTGTTATATTTTGATCATTTCTATCTTCTGACTTAGAGTTATCAAAATTACTCACGGTCGTGTGGTGTCTATGATAACGAAACAACTCCAGACTTGGTTTCTTGGAGATGTCTTCTAGGCTTTCTTTTTCAGTATCCTTAGTATGTGGTTAGAACGTAGATCAAAACATGTAGATCAAACGTGTGCACATGACCTAGAACATAGTTCTTGGATAATTTTTACATACGTTCTGTCAACATCATTTACCAGCCACTATTTAAGTAAAATGGCGATGCTTTCTCAAAGACTGTATTTTGTTCTTAACTTCCTTTAATTTACTATTTAAGGTAGCATCGGCATTAATTAAATAATGGGAGAAAAGTTCTCTTTCCTTAATTTCAACAAAGATGATGATAATATTTTACACGAATACGAAGATAAGGGCGTGTGCGATTGATAATCGAGTTACATCAGATTTACTTTGTTTCATGTTTGCAAATGTCTAGCCATTAAATACTGCATTATTTCTCCTCGAGCCTTAAGAGTTTTAAAAAACTGCACAATAAAAAAGGGATCTCTTATTGTACCATCGCAAGTTCACTAATGATTACATTTTATTTTTGAAAAAATGTCTCGTAGATCGATATCAGATCGTTAGCAAGGGAGGTTGGTTGAGGAATATGTTCTTACTATTGTTTATCAGTATCAACTTGCTAAAATGTTTAAGGAAGCCACTGTCAGAAGCATTAATGAAAAAGGGCTCCATTCTTTGTACTGACTTTGATAAACGACATCGCTTGTACTACTAACACCGATTTCTAATGCACTATTTAGGAGCATTCTGAGGTCTACTTTGTGTAAGTGCTTTTTTCTCTTTTAAGCAAATGTAGTTCAATTCAATTTAGTTGAGGATATTAGCAAGCATGAAAGTTAAGTATGTGCACACGTATGATTTCAAAATGTTTCCTGTGCAGCAAAAGTATCTCAAAAGAAATCACTGATCCATTGCTACTGAAACACTAAAAACAAATTTTGGAAAATTTAAATGACTCGTGTTCTTTGATTGTTACTTGATCAAATCAGAGAAAGTAGGATTAGATTAGGGTAAACAAAGAATGTTCACCTACTCATAAATCAAAACTTAAATCGACAATCAACAGTTTGCATTTTTTCATTCTAAATTTCATCACGAGCCACTTAATAAAAGTCACTTTTATTTGATAAATGTTGCATGAAGATTTGTCATTTTAAGAAGCTGTCCACGATCTACTCCTTTCTTGGGAAAAACTCAACTTTTCTCAGTGACTAACAGAAGCATCCAAATACTGTATATACATATATCAAGAAATACTTTACTATAGGTTTTGTAGAAAGCTTATTATGTTTCAATTCAAAAGTCGTTTACCAAACCTTTCTAGAAACTTTTTAAGTTTTCATAAATCATGAAATCGTTAGCAGATAAACTGTATTTGTTTGCTTGCTCTGACTACAGTGTAGTCTTACTTGACAGAAGACAGTATGTATGCCAATTTATGCTTCAAAGCGAAATTTTACAGTCTAGTGAAACGCTTCTCTCGTGACTTTGAATTCTAGAAAACTTTGAAATAGTTGCCAACATCTGTTAAACCATATGTTCGACGTCAAAGCAGTTTCCAGCGTCTTGTCGAAGCCAGAAGAAATTTGCAATCATGTTCATCTTCCTTTCTCTCTTTTAATACAATGATTTTTAGATGCGTATAACAGGAAAATGATATTCAGAAACAGTTACAACTTTTACCAGCTTCTTTGTTTTGTCGTTTTAAGTTTAACTAAACCAAATTTTGTAAGAGTTCTTCAGTACCTGTTTAATCAGCGGCATAGATAGTTATACCATTTCTTTGATATTATCAAGTTTTCTGTTCAGAATAGCGTCGTGTAAACGTAACGACAAAAGCGGAGAAATTCTCCGGAGGAACAAAACGCTTGGCACTAACAAGAGATCTTAATAATATTGTGGTTTATTGAAGCAAACAAGTAATTTTATAAAGAATAATATTTCATTCTTCTTGCAAGTTAGTTCAAAGAAAATTGTTCGCTAGCATGACTTTTAAAGTCAATTTAATAATAAATGTTTCGTGCGCTATCATCTAGCAGAAACCCGCTGAATGTCACTAAAAGCGATGCTGGCATAAGCAAATGAAAAAACCCGCTCTGTATGTTAGCCTATAAGATGACAAACGGCACAGCCAGAACGTAATAGCTGGCGTAGTGGTAAACTGGTAGACAGCACATTCTTCATGCAAGTTAGGTCAAAGAAAATTGTTCACTAGCATGACTTTTAGAGTCAATTTAATCATAAATGTTTAAGTTTCATGCGCTGTCATCTAGCTGAAACCCGCTTAATATCACCGAAAGCGATGCTGGCATAATCAAATGAAACACCCGCTCTCGATGTTAGCCTATAAGATGACCATCGGCACAGCGAGAACGTAATAGCTGGCGTAGTGGTAAAATGGTAGACAGCACATTCTTGAGATGGTAGATGATACGATGGTAAAAGTCATAGGCTTTGTTTTCAGGTCGAGTGGTATATTTGCTAATTTAGTGAGTTGAATCGCAATTGATTGCGACAAAGGCGTGGACACATGATTGTAATTAGGTAAAGGGTCAATATTGGAGCTATTAAAGGAATATTTCACCATTCATGCAGCATGTTATGAGTATAAATTCTGGGTGCCACCTTCAGGGGACGTAACAACTTTTATCACATTTCGGAGACACTTCTCTTTAACTGTTAACATTTGGAATAATGCCGGCTTAAATATTTGATGGGAATCTAGGTTAAACGACAATGTACTCATTAATAAGAAAGATAAAATCCCTTGCCACCTCAAACAAGGGAAAAAGGTGCTGTATTCTATTTTTTAAAATTGGAATGCTAGAGGAAAAGAAGAATACATTCTCCCATCACTGTGTGCCCAGAAAATTCATTTTAAAATTTCGGTAGACCAAACTTTGTCGTTTTTTCGCGGCTTTATACGAAAGAAACGGTAAAGGATTGGTTTACAGTTAAATGTAATTTAAATGTGAGAATTGCAAGTTTATCAATCTCATGTTATCTTATTTAAAATGTGGGCGAAACTGAAAGGTACTCAAGCACATTATTTTCCAAAAACCACAGTTATTTTTAAGTTACTAAAGCCCCCATGTGTTTATTTTGATAATACAAAATGTTTACAAAACGCGACGAACAGGAGTGTCCTGGTACAAAGTGATGAGAGTAAAGAAGACAATGAGATATTTCTATCGAGACAGATTGGGAAAGGGTCTGCGAAGAATACTAAAGCTATGAACGGACACTAATTCTGTATTTTGACGCTTTTTACCACGATTTATTCCAGAGGAAAATTTTAGTATCTTCTCTCCCACTCTTACATCAACCGTGCCTTCGAATTATGGCTTTTATCGATATTGTTTTTACTTTGGCTCACTACAAAGCAGATTTTTTGAAGTGACTGGATACCAATTCGTGAGAATGATGCCGTACAACTAGCTACTGACAATCTTGGCATATCTTAATTAGAAACAAATTGGCATTAGGTTAGATTAGGTTACGTTTATCCGTAATCATATCTGATCGTTGGGGGACTTCTTTTGCTCTCTTTCTTCGCTACCAGCCCTTGAGCTTCCTTATTGACGGAACTCAATTCACTTGAGTTGCATGATCAATTTGTCAAGGTAATAATAATTGTATAAGATTACCTTCTAAAGTGTTTTTCTTAACACCAATCCTAGTTGTTATGCCGTTTGTACTATTTCTTCAACGTCTACCTTTGCACTGCCGGTCTCTTTTCCTACGCTTCCTTCCCACTCTACCCCTTCCCCCTCACTGTGTCTTCCCCCTCTCTTCCCCTTCCGACTGTCCCGCCTACCTACTCTCCCTCCTTTCCTCTCCCTCCTGCCCTCGCTCCTTTCCCCGACTCTGCATT
>JANTCA010000891.1:0-12379 GCA_024741275.1 Chironex yamaguchii
GTTGTGATGTCAAGAGAGAAATGACGTTGAACTGGTTGAACTCACAGTTCCCTGGGTCAACAACATTGAAGATGCTTATCTGCGTAAGGATCAGAGATGTGAAGATCTCGTCAGTAGATGTAAAGAAAATGGGTGGGCTCGTTTATCCATCGATATTAGTGAAAAGGGTTTTGTTGGACATAGGAACAGCGTCCACCCATTACTCAAACATCTGCGTTTTTGCGCAAACAGAAAATTTGTCTCGCAAAGATACAAGAGACAGTGTTCCTGTTTTGTTGGGTGCAGTGGTATACGACCCAAAATCACAATGCAACAAAGTTAGAACTTGATTGTTTGCTACAATGCTACCAAGTATTTGAGAGGTTGGACTCTATAGCACATAATAGGCTACGTCCTTTCTGCTGGGAGTTTCTTTAAAAGGGAACGGCTGAACCTTGATCTCCTACATATAGCCTATTTTCGTTGAAAGTTCAGTACCTTACTTCTCATCGTATTAATGTGACAAAGGTGCCCTCAGTTGCTGGTGGCAGCATTTCTGGACGCATTATAGACTGCATGTGATAACGGACATTAAGGGAAATTTAAACCAGCATTTTCAACTGTTGCAACGTGCATTCAATAAAACTCATACGAAATGCTAGCACGATAAATTTGCTGCTTACAAAAACCGTAAAAGAGGTCTTATTAAAAGAATCTTTGTGAAACTTTTCTTTTCAAATTTTGAACACTTCAGCAACACTTGTACCACTGACAATGAGCACTAACCATAAACTAACCTAAAAATATCAAGGCATCAAAACCACTCAAGCAAAGTTTGTTAGCATAATTTTTTCTTCAAAAGTAGTTAAATCTGGCAAAGTTTGTTGATGCACTTACACACGTAAAACTAGGCAATTCTATGAAGTAAACCTGGTAATTAAGTTTCGAAAACATGAAGCGGTACAGACTCTTAATTTGCTGCTTCTATCTCTGCTCTCATAATTTTGATTTGGTCTCTGTTGAGAAGGCCAATAAATCCACATATAAACTATGCTTTTACTTCAGAAAAACTAACAAGAAAACAAGGTGAACAGGCACTCTACTCAGCTACTCTGAGATCACTAGACTCAATCTTCGATCTTTGGCTTGATCCATTAGATCTGACAATTTCGAAATTTACAGCCATATTCATATACAAAGCAATGAATGGAATTATTACTAATACAAGGAGTATAGTAAACGAAAATAAAAACATAGGTATTATGTTTGCTGATGTCATTTAGTCTTAATGCTGGTAATGCAAAAAGTGTATTGCAACAGTAAGTAAGTAGAGATGATCAAAGGATAATCAAGAATAAGACTTTTATAGTTTTGAAGTTGATCTCACAATAATTTGCAAGCGAATTTTGCAAAATGTAGCCCGGAATTCACTACACTGCATCAACATTTTTACAAAACTTTTTGTCACAAAAATAGTTTGAATAACATCGCGGCTCCCAGTAAAATGTTTGTATTTCACGACTGCTATGATGAAAAACATCGATATGGCAGTGATACACCGTCATCAGCGTATAAGCATGTTGCTTCTTGTTAGCTGCACCACTGAAACGTATCTCCCAACGGATACGCCTGATCACAGCTTGGAAGCCAAGGTATCATTTTTATTTGTATTCTCCTTCAGACAGTCCTCCACTACTCGTGCAGCCTCTAAAGCACAACCGTAGTGCAGGGAGACACCAGAGGAACCATGCCCGTAGTTATGCACCACCTGGACGGACAGATGAAAGCAAACGGTACCTATCAAACCAAGTCTGAATTGTGGGACAATATGTGTAAAATACTTAATCCTATAAAAATGGGAACGAGCCAACAAATCCTGTGTATGCAACCTTATACACTATCCCAGGTTAACAGGGTAACCAAGTAAGTACCCTGTTAAGGATTGTTCGCCCTAGAAAACGGCATATGAACTCCATTCAGTCATCACGGTAAATATGGACGATGCATACGGCTATAAAATGTAGACCACCACGACGCGGTCTACGAAAGATAGCAACACAACCTTAACGCAAGACTAATTACATTACGCATACCTGAGAAGAATCTCACGCACATCTTACGACAGAAATTACATAACATAATGTCAGCACAAATGAAGCAAAAGAACACTCTCAGTTGTTCGAGAAGGTAATTAACTCAAAAAAAGAGAAAAGTCCAACGAAACAGCTATTTTGACTTGATGCTCTGATTTGAAATAAAACCACTAGAATAAAACATCGGGCATATGAAATTCCAAAAGGATGCATTCAATATTAACAATTGTTTACTTTGCAAACAATTCAAGCCAAGCTTGTATAAAGTTTACACCTGAATTTTTGGCTATAGACACATCGCTTGTCATCTAATCTGCATGTACACTTAATACAGTCATAAAATACAAGAATGTAGCATACCTTTAAACGTCGACCACCGGACAACGCAATAATGTCTTTCTCTAATCGCACTGAAGATCGCCCTGGTCTAAGTCCAACCCAATCGCTAAGACATTCTGCCCTCTGAACAAGAGGACGAAGAAAAAGAACCAAAAACAAATAAAAAAATATAATACACAACATAACATAACAAATACAACGTAACGTAACGTAACGTAACGTAAGATAACATAATGTAAGATAACAAAACATCACGTAAGATAACATAACATAAAGTAAGATAACATTATATAAAGTAAGATAACATAGCATAACATAACGTCAGATAACATAACAGCGTCAGATAACATAACATAACATCAGATAACAAAACATAACGTAAGATAACATACCATAGCGTCACATAACATACCATAACGTCACATAACATAAGATAACATAACGTAACATAACATAACGTAACATAACGTAATAAAACGCAAGATAACAAAACATAACGTCAGATAACATAACATAACGTCAGATATTATGACATAACGTCAGATAACAAAACATAAAGTAAGATAACATAACATGACCTAAGATAACATAACGTAAGCATAACATAATTATATGTTAGCATAACATAACATATGATATACGATATATGATATACAATCTACGATATACGATCTACGATATCTGATATACAACATATGATATACGATATATGATTGATATACGATACATGATTGATATACGATACATGATTGAAATACAACATACGACTGATATACAGCATATGATTGATATACAATATATGATTGATATACGATATATGATTGATATACGATATATGATTGATATACGATATATGATTGATGTACGATAGATGATTGATGTACGATATGACTGACGTACGATATGATTGATGCACGATATGATACTTGATATGACATGATTTGATACATGTGATGTGATATGATATATGATACCATGATTATGATATTTGATATACGATATGATATACGATATGCAATATATGATATACGATATGATCATGATCATGATATATGAATTATGATACGATATGATCATGGTTATGGTATATGATTGTGATACGATCATGACTGATAGATGATATATGACATCACATGACATATGACATGGGACATGATATACGATATGTGATATATAATTTATGTGATATGATATATGAAATATATGAAATGATATATGATACATGAAATGATATATGATAAGAGATATGAAACGATAGAAGAAATGAGATATGAAATGATATATGAGATACGATATGATATACCAGATAAAATATGTGATGAGTCATAGATAATATCTGATATGTGATATCTTTTATCTGATATTCGATATCTGATATGTGACATCTGATATGTGACATCTGATATGTCGTGTCTAATACGTGACATGATATGACATATGGTATGATATATGATGGTAAGTGGAAAATGTGGAAAATTGCAAGTGATTGACAAAGGCAGTCTCAAAAGATGACCCAGGATTTCCAAGCAAACAGTGCTGTAAATGTAAAGTAAGTTTACTAGAACAAGATTACTTCACAACAACCCTTTCTGAAGTGACAGATTTCTCATTTAGTCATTTAGTCAATATTAATAAAAAGCTTCAAATTTTGCTCCCATCCAATGGTCTAGATATCCCTTAGTCTTTAGTTTAAGAGAAAGCCGCCTAAGATGAGCCACTCCATCTTTCTTAAATCACTATAGAGTTCTGATTTCAGAACGTCGTATAATACACCCAGTATTAAAATGGTGGTCCATGTTAGGTTCAGCACATGATAGGCGGTTTTCCACCTCTCATTCATCTCCCAAACCGCCTTTTAGCTATCATTCAACCCCAAATTCCCCCCTTAAGGCTCCATTTCCCCGCAATCGCACCTTCACCTCTCAATCACCCCTTGGCCCTGTCAATTCCCCCACTGAGAGTGCACACGCATTCTGGTTGTGGAAGTGGTGAAGTGCTGTTCTAAAACAAACTACAGGCGGCTCTTAAAATGCCTCCTTATGCTCCTCTGAGGGGGTTAGGATATTGCAGTCTCTCTTTCCAAAGCATCAAAGCACTGACATCGTAACAACTCACACTTCGGTCGTCAGACATCGAGTCTTATTACTTCGCCTCTAGTGGGAAAGCTACGACGCAATCATCAAACAACTTCTTAAATTCACCTCTGGGAAACATTGTCCTGGTAGCTCCGTTGTCAGAGCATCTGCCAGTAAGCAGAAGGACGTCCTGGACGTACGATTTGTTTCTCAGAAAAAAAATTCAACCTTCAACTCATCGGAACATAAATAAAGGGTCAGAAAACAGCTACAAAGGCTTAAGCCAAAACAGAAAAAATTACCTCTATCTGCCGCTGGGTTTGATCTCGTGATACCAAGGACTCGGAAAGCCCTTTAACAAATCTTTGTGGAGGGATAGCAAGGAGGTTAAAGTGTTGGCTGAGGATGGTAAGTTCGATCCCGGTCGGCTGCTACTTAATGCAACTATTGTGGTAATGCTCCACTTTTGACAAATATATCAAGGCACTTTTAAATATGATTGGTGGCCTACCACCTCCGAATATGTAACTGTCTTTATCTTCTCAGCTATGATCTATCTTTTCCATGACTGAACGACTGCGTTACCAAGTGTAAAATACAATTGACTCGACGCAATGTGAGATGTTGACAAAGTAAATTTCTTTCTCAAAATTTCAGGCAAGATATTCTTGTGATTAATTCGCTTTATCCTTTTTAAGAAAAAGAGCTTTGCTAAAACAGAAAAACCATCAGTATTGTCAATTACCTCAAGGGATGGCATCAGCCTTACTGTCTCTGCGAAAATGATTTTCTTGTCATCTGCACTGACAGCTAAATTGTCATCGCCAATTTGACAAGTACCACCAAGTACGACGGAATTATTGCTAAAAATGGAGTTTGGGCAGACAACGAGTATGAATACAGAAGACAATGCATTAAATATCGGATTTGAAACGACGAAATAACTTCTGAAAATATATTATGTACATTCAATACCAAATTCACAATGGTACACGTTACATTAACTAGTTGATAAGATGATCGCCTCAGATGATCACAAATGAACAGTTTGAGTCTAAGCTTTGATGAGAAAAGAACGAGAGTAGACAATAGAAGCCATCTGCAAATTAGAGCTCATTCCTCTTTCTGACATACCAACTGGAAGATGCCCGACAGGAGCTCCATCCTTCATAACTGCCACTGTAAATCAATTTTTCTGATTTTCTGGCTCTGAGTTCATAAGAATTATTTCGTTTACAAATGGCCTCAATGTCACTTTATCGTTGTCAAGGCCCATGATTCTACTGTCAGTAACGTATTCATCATGAAAAACTATTAAATTATCGGTGTGAAAACAAGTACAGACCAGACTATTCTCCATCATACAATCAAGTTATACTTCAAGTATTTCAAAGTAACAACGAATTAAAATAACTTTCTTTGGGTTCAAATCTTGTTGGAATTCCAACATTTCGTCCTCGCTGTTCTGTTCTTATCAAATTATGTTTTGACGCTAAAGCTACTAGTTATTATTGAAAGAAATTGTTAAAATTTTGGGCAGAAAAACTCAAAAAAGCGGGTGTAAAAAGGCCAAAAATTAATGAAATAGTTAGAATTCAAATTCTTATTACTATTTCTCCTTCGGACTTCAAATGTTGATATTTTACTTGGCATTTTACCACATTCCAGTCGAGTTTCTTACCTAGGGTAATCGCAAATAAGTCGACATAGCGGGTGTCGAGATAACGGAGACTAGCAGTACGTGTTTTTGAAGACTTTGTTTACATGAATAGGAATAAAATGAAAGATATCAAGCTCTTTAGGAACAGAACGAAGGTATCACAAAGGTAATTAGTGTCACCTCCGTCTCATCATTTTAACTCCAGTAAATATTTTTTTCGGTTTCGAAGCAATAGTAGAAATCAATGAAACTGTTAGTAGTTTATGGCAAACCATTTTTCTAAGCGTATTGTAAAAAGAATAGACTGGGTGCTAATTAAGTTGTAGGACGGTAGGACAACTAGGGCTGTTGTCGGTATTAATGGGATACACAAAGCATACTTACTAACAAAACACTTATATGGTTCAACTCGTGGTCACACTAGTGTATTAAAGATAATAAATATCATTGAAAGCCGTCATGCTTTATCATATTAAGACCATCGTCATAAAAATTCGCGACAGGTTTTGTAACAACATTTTTCAAGCTTTTCAAGGGTTGCTTATTAAATCTGATTGGCTCATATTTGGGCGATCGTCAAGACTGTTTTAACCTTGGTGATCGTTGAAAAACTGGATGCATTATCAGGCAGTGATATGTAATCAATCAAATGACCCTACGAATGAAGAGTACCAAACACACATACACACAGATAAAGAAACGACAAACAAACAACTAAGAAAAAAACTTCAATAATTCAATGTTCAACAGTACCAAAATAACGAAAGTAATGCAATACCAAAGATAATAGCTTAATCTTACATTATTGATATTACGTTATTGAAATGTCATAAATCAAAGGGGTTCCTCTTCTTACTTGGGATAAATGTAAAAAGTTTGCTTCCTTTCCTGAGAATAAAACCGACAGAAATGGTGAATCCATGGTGCTTTAACCTGAAATGTAAAGAGCACAATACGGGATAGGTTATAGGTAAAGTTATTTCGGTTGGTTACCATGGCCTGTACCAGTGTAACTTACTAATTCTCTCCGTTTCTGCACTTATACCTCTTCACGGAAAACGATTTCAGGAACAGGTCTCATGCAAAAAACCTCTTTATTTTGGCGCCGTTTATTCGTCCGAATATCTCCCTCTGTTATATATATATAAGACAAGCTGCTTTTACTACGAAGTAACTTAAATGATAGGCAGAGTCCATGGAAAGGGAAGTACCAATATGCCAATGCGTTGCTACTGTCTGTTTTCACAAACACAATAATTAACAAAAAAAGAGTAAAATCTTCAATTCCTTACCGCAGGGCCTTCCTTAACAGCCGTACATTAGGCATATCCAACAATTAATACTACACTACACGTTTGTACACAGCAGCAACAAGCAGATTGCGGCTTGAACGGACAAATATTCACTCCTTCTGTGTACTAGGTTGCCACTCTTTTATTGAATTTTTATCATTACTTTTAGAGCCGATAATAGAACAGACGCAAGTTACTCGATCTTGGACAGCCGTGGTCCTTATATTTTTTTGGAGGTTGCGATTGAAGAGAATTGTATACAGTATGCGATCAGAATGATGCCAAGCACAATGCTAGCCCAGATGGAAACTTGTGTTAAAAAGTTTTCGTTACAACTTGTTTTTGCTGTTACGACTGAAACAGTGAGTAGGAACGCCAAGAGGGGAGGATGGGGGCAAATTGCCTTACGATCTGAAGGTCTAGGGGCCTCATTAAGCAGATTTTTTTGTTTGCAATCGAAAGTGAATTTTACGTGTATCAAAGGACTCTAACTCCACAAAGCAGATCACTGTGTTTCCAAAACAGCGATTTGGAGGTATTTGTAGCAAATGAATGCAGCACTTTTCAGAAAGGAAATCTCCAAGAGACAAAAACTGTCACATGTCCGTCACTTATACTTGTATGCTAATGACTACATAGTGACGTCAATCTCTACATAATTAAGTCAGTAGGGCCAATGGTATTTCCTGTTTTGTTTCAATGTGAGAAAGTGATGTATCTGAACGAACAGTTGGAATGAAGAGGAAATTTCTGTCTGGCGCTGCCAAGCGAAAAGAAAAGTCAAAGCGACTGGGAAATGAATTAAAACGCTCAAGAAATTTTCAGCAGCTTTGTTAGGGGAAATTACTTCGAGCAAGATACCCAAAAGCAAGGATGCCGACTGCTGCCTTTGACTGACGTAGAAGGGCAGGAGGTCTAGGCAAGTGAAAGAGAGCTGGGAAAAAAAGTTGGAAGTCAAACAAGGAAAATTGGAACAGCAGATGAACAATTGCCTTCAATCAAAGCCAGCCTAACAGAAATGCACGGGCAGCTGGGAAAGACTTAACAACAAAAACAGAGATGAAATTGCTGCCAAAGATCTCTCACCAAAAACAGATAAGCTATCAAGGGACCAGTTTTTGCAATGAGCATATTTAGGCGAAAAATGCCAAATGGCAAATCAATACGGAGCGACTGGAAAGTTTCGAGTGATAGCTGTGAACGAAACTGTTTTTCGCGTTGTGTAATTAACAAAAAGCCCACAATCTATATTCAGCCACCGAAATATGGGCTTTAAAGGCAATTGGCAAAAATTTTACGGTAAAATCAAATCTCATGAGCAGATTACCATGCCCGTTACCAACTTATTGTACACCCTCTAAACAATCCAAGTCACATGAAATTACTAAAATGATCAATTGATCAATACTAAAAAGACTTGCTTATAGATGACCTGGAAGATAAATTTCGTCATTACAAGAAGTTTCAGCAATCGAAATATATGAAAAATAGAGCGCGTGCCATGTTGAGTCTTCTTGGCGATTTCAGTATTTGTTGCTTCAGGAGAACGTTCATTTATCAAACTTGCCATGATAAAAAAGTTTGTTCCCTTCAATGTCACAAGATAGGCTCTGAAGTTTTATAATTTTTTCGGTTGAGCACAAGCTAGCAAGACAGGCAGATTATGAAAAACGTATTGACACTTCTGCAGTCGAAAAAACAATGAATATGAACAGACTTCTTTGATTTGACATTTAAGAAACTGAATTGATGAAAACGCCTTTGACATTTTATCAATACAATTAAACAAATGTAACTAAAGTTTATGTGAGAAGTATTTTGAAATGTGAAGCTGAAATAAAGGATGAGCTCGCAAAAATGTTCCGCGTCTTTGCTCGCATGGGCCCTCGTTTTCAGTCTTGCCCCAGGGCGTCTTGAAACCACTCGGCGGCTCTGACAGCGAGCACAAGTTTACACACGAAGAAAAAAATCAATAATCAAGAGTTCCCTGATGAGGCAATCCCTTTGTAGTTTGTGTTAGCTTTCCTGGTACCACCCGCCATAACAATTGCTTTCACTATCGTAAAATACTTTAGTGATTTATGGCTTACAAAACATCGTGCTGAACGAATTGCCTCAGGTCGCTATGTCCTAATAGTCTCCACGAATTCCCAGATCAAACGTGCGGTCGGCTAGTTCGCCTTCTTACTGGACCCTAATAAAACACACGAGGAAGAATACTTTGGACAGCACACAAATGATATAGAAACCACCGCATCCTGTAAAAACCATAGATTCCTTGTGTGGCACTAATTCACAGCATCATGGCATTTTTTCTAATTTTATTTTATCCGCACACGGTTGATATCTCCGTCAACTGGGACGCATATTTATCAATTGATTTGCTAATCACCAGCAATATGCATGTACCTGATAAAAACTGTATTACCGCAGTCATATTCTTATGGACAATTAATGCGTTCAAGAATGTTTGTAAAATGGACTCAGTGGAAGCAACATGGACAGGAGCTTTATCATGACATGAGTCGTATACTTTTTGAGCTACGTTTCGATTTTTTATATCCTCCTTCGTCCTTTTTTCCTTTCGGCCTCTGTGGGGATGAAAAGAAATGAGGGGGTGGAAAATTACCCTGCCGTGTCTTGCCTTGCCCACTCGGCACTTTGGTGGTAAAATATCTTTTTCCTCCTCTTTCTTTGTTTAACAATTCTTTCTGGTTAATGGTTATTTGTTACCTATATTAGTGGTTAGTGGTTAGTGGGTTAAAAACTGACAATTCAAGTACTGCAAATAAAAATATCAAATGCAATGCTTGTGTAACTTAGAACGCAAAGTATAACTAAGTGATAACATAACAGAAGAAAAAACTACGGCGCCAATTCTCAGGACATCTCAATCCCTGTCACCATGGACGTCCAAACGGAGGAAAAATAGCTGTACAGATCATTTTTAGTAGCCTGATGATGACAGAAGTGTCTCTCGAAACAGAGCTCATAAAAAGCGTACGATTCATGTCATGATAAAGTTCCTGTCTATAATGTTTGTACATTCTAACCTGTGATTTGCGTATGTAGACTTCATTAAAATAGTTTCTAGAATATTGGAAGATGGTACATACTTCCCAACATCTACTACGTGTATCTACCTCTATTAAGATCCATTCATTGAAGTACGTGACAGCAATAAAAGCTATGTATATCAACTCTTACTACCCTGTGGACCTGTCCACGGATGGGAAACAGCCCAGTGTCTTCACAGAGACTTCGAGCAGAGAGACCTGTACAGTTCACAACCACATCAAAGTCACCCAACTGAAAACAAAGAATAAGATGGATATTTACTGTGTGCATATAAATAAATTTGATACACTGAATACATGAGAAGTATGAAAACAAAAAAACCTGTTTACGACACAGATACCCAAGGGAAGATTACCAAGTGTACATCACAAAAATATGCCATTAAATACAATAGGAATGTCCTATTGATCATGCGTTCTTCGTCAAAAGATAATGGCATTTTAGGCATCAATAATAGATATATCGTGACAAAAGTCGTAAGAAACATCCCTCAACCATAGCAGAGCTTAGGTTAAAACTACCAAAAGCAGGGTGCCTAACAAGTAACCTAAATGACCAATTAAGCACCTTAGGTAATGGTTAAATTATAAGCTTTTTAAGGTAGGCGCTTATTTGGCGAGTTAATGATGATAATAGTATTCTTTAATTTTATTATTTCTGATCATAACAAACTGATATAATCGCCATAACATTATCACGTACGTTAGTCCACAGAGATCAGCTTCTCCTCTTCACTTCAGTTGCCGAGTGCCTCCCAAGCGCAAATTTTGACCACAACATTGCAAATGACACTGTCGAAATTTGGCATAATTAAACGGATGTCAACCAGGATATCCTTTCCAATCAAAATTAATTATTTAGCGAGGATTACAAGGAATCCTGTATTCGACTCCAATTTACAAATCTAAATATTGTCAAAATGTTCCACTTCTCTTTCAGTTGTGATGTGTCGAACTTTGGCGTCAAATAATAGAGAGGGTTGTCTTGTAGAGAGCCTATATAAACGAGCATAGCTTCTCGATTTGATGAATTTTTGGTGGAGCCACCAATGCAACATTGAACCTGGTACATGCAAGTTAAGGCGTCTTGTAGTTGAACTAGTCACGGATTTTGAAGAGGACATGTATCTTCGATTTGCAGAAACAAACACAGAAGTATGGCCCTCAATGAATGAATTATCAACAAACCCTCCATAGTTTTGTGACAAAGTTGTGTTTGGAAAATATGCTCACCATCCCCTAGACGTAAGTCGAATTTGCTGAATATAATATTTTGAATTTGGAAAGCGAGTGCAAGGTTTTTAAGTATGTCATTCTCACCCACTGTTAGAAAAAGCAAACAATCAGCGTTGGAATCATAAACGAGTTTTTGCCGGAAATATATAAAGTATCTGCTCCAATATTAGCTATGGTGTGCACAATTGCACTCCCGTGTAGTTATGTCTCAGCAATAATTTACGTCTTTACTCGTCCATGACTTCCATCGATGCCCTGAGATGGTGACTCAGCACACCATTTAGTGAGTGTGCTCTGGCTCACCTTTTCTTGGAAAATAATTTAACTGGTAAGATACCTTTCGAAGGATTTTCTGTTTGCCTTTCCAACATTTTTCGTTAATATATTCTGTTCTTAACCCATAGCTGTTTTACATGTATGATTTATTCCAAATAAACTCTTCGTTTGCTGTTATGCATCTGCTTTCTTTAGTAAAAAACCTTTCCCGCCAACATATAGTTCCAGCTCGAGTTTGCCCACCCAAGCCGATCTCTACAGCTACGTTGTTTTATCACTGTCATTAATTCAGTCGCTTGAAAATAGACTGACATCGAATTCATATTAAATGCAAAGTTGGGGGGGGTGGGGG
>JANTCA010000893.1:0-12377 GCA_024741275.1 Chironex yamaguchii
GTGCCGTGATGGCACGGAGGTTTGAGTGTTGGCTTTTGAGTCTGAGGGTTGCAAGTTCGAGCCCGGTCGGCTCCCACCTAGTGCAGCTATTGTGGTAATGCTCCACTCATGATGAATATATATAAAGCACTGTGTCTGTTGAGGTATTACAAATATCTGACACTGACGAAGGCTTAAGCCGAAACACAGAAAAAATTAATGAATTTCCCCTTACCCTCCGCTGGGTTAAAAAATCACCAAACCTTTGTGCCGTGATGGCACGGAGGTTTGAGTGTTGGCTTTTGAGTCTGAGGGTTGCAAATTCGAGCACGGTCGGCTCTCACTTAGTGCAGCTGTTGTGGTAATGCCCACTCTTGACAAATATATATATATATACATATATATATACGTAAAATGGCATATATTATAGAAGAATTGGGCATATAAATGAAAAATGAAACAATTTTTTTAACCAAATATTGCCTGCATCGGCGCCCCATAAAGCACACTCATTGGTCAATTGTGTAAGTACGCGAGGAGGGGGGCAAAGCACATTTGTGCACGTGTGTACACGGGGGGAGGGGGGTGTTCGAAAATCGGGTGATGATTTACTGTGTACGTACTTTATGGATGGTCCCTTAATGAAAAGAGAAAATCTCTTTCTTCCCTTTAAATATTTGGGGGCTCATTCTTCATGCCAGCAAGTTGCATTTCCGGGCCTATTTTCAATCGTTTTTTAGTTGAAACAAATCTTGACTGTATATTCATTGCAACAAATGCATCCGCTCGATGACGGAAGAAACAGTCTATGTTATAAGACAACGCAGGTTGACGGCCAAGACGCCTTAAGCCTTGCGCCTACCGGATTGGGCATAAGAAAATACCGGCCTCTACCATAAAAAAAACGTAACTTTCCAACGGAACTGACATTTTAGTCAGCGAGCAGATATGTATTTGTTGAAATTAATGCATACTTGAGAGAAAAGGTTTCTTTCTTTTTAAAAACAATTGTTGACTTCTGACGCAATAAAACAGCTAAAATTAGGTTTAAAGATAATAGTGTGACGTTGAGCCATAACAAAAGTAATTTTCAGTGAGGTGTGACAGATGCAAGTCACATGAGTATTTGCCTTCTTTGATTGGTCTGTTCGAGGCTTTGTCCTGTTAATTGAGCTCCCACGATTGGTCCGTGAGATAAGTCGATCATTTGATTGGACGGAGAGAACACCTCAGGGTAGACGCTACTAATCTAAGGTTTGCTCTTAACTCCGTCAGTTATTTTGGAAAGGAAAATTGGGCCAGGCCTACGAGATTTTGATAACATTTGTGGTGTGTTACTTGTTGTGTATCAAACTTGGATACAGCTGAAGCAGAAGTTGTGACTTCACACAATGGTAGGCCTCAGTTCACGTTATACGTTCCAGCAGAGATCTGCTCTAACTTCGAGTTTTGACAGTGAATTGGAGCAGATTGACGAAAATCGACGTCGCTCTAACGGAACCTCCGATGGATATAGGTTAAATTCAAGGTATCCTTCAGGTCTTGGAAGGAGAAAGTCTTCACCTGTGCTTATTCCTTCAGAAAGACGGTACAGTGGAGGTTATGGTAGAAGGACACTGTACGCTGGGCCTCGATTTAGCAGTCCTCCATCGCCAGACCAGTTGCCAAAGCCGCCATCACGGTGGATTTCGTCGAGTTCATCACCTGATCAAATCTCACCTCGTGATGCCCGCAGTCTTGACGTTATCACAGCTTACTTGCGTGAAGTATTAAAGGTTTCTGCTTCTTAGGATACGTATTTTAATGATTTAAGATAGGTTTTTAAAGTTTCTCTTGTTCGCGTGCCATAGGACAGTTTCTTTCATGTTTTCTCTCTAAGTCGACCCTACCAGGTCTGGCCTGTTGAGAACTTTTTCCTTTGTTAAGAACTCTCTTTTATGTCTACCATTCGTATTTGGCCATACTTCTATCGAAATGAACTGTGTTATGGCATGCGATAAAACGTCGACTTTTTATCTTTCCAAATCGTGCACTGAGTGCCGTTTGGAAGGTTCTTTCATTTGTATTGGTTGAGTGGGGGAATCAATCGTGGGTGGGGGTATGGATATTATTGTAGAGACTTTGTAAATTCACGATGTACATAAGACGTCTATTGTGTGTAGTATGTGTCTGTATAGCTTACGGTAACGATAATTTTCGAAGAATGTGAGATTTATGACGGATTGTATAATAAGGAAATGACCGAACTTATCTTGAACAGATGACCTAGACAGACTTGAGCCAAATTTTATTTTGTTAGGTGAAATGGTACAGCGCTAATGACCATTTTTTCTGGTCGAATGTTAGTATGGAAGCCACCGGAATGGGTTAGTTCTATGAATTTGGCGAATCTGGTTTCGGTAGACCATGTCGATATTTGTAATCCAGGATCTAATCTTGTATCTAGTAGGTTGTTCTTTTTTGGCGATTGTTATGAGATGTAACATTAGTTCTCTGTTCTAAGTTGTTGAGTATGCTTGCCCTCATTTTGTTTAGTTCTCGTTTTTTCTTTCGGTTTAGGGTTTTCATTCTGGTGGCTTGTAAGAATGATGGTGTTTTTTAAAAGGTTGAAAAGTTTGTTTTGGGGTAAGAGGTTCGTGCTGGTAACTTTTTAGAACTATTGTTGAAGGAAGTTGCTGGTATCCTATGTCCGTTTTTGAGTAACATTTTCTAACATTTCGGTTTTGTAAGCCTTTGGTGTAATTTGTTTCGATCTCGAGAAATAAGGGTATAGATATCCCTTTGTAAATGCAAATGTAAGCAATTTCACGCAGGAGGCGGGCGACTAAGATGATGGTTGGTTGTTTTTACGGAAATGGAGAAATGGACAGTACAAGGCTTGGTATATTGGATGGTTCCACTGCAAATGCAAGTGTACAAAAGTAAAGGGGAAAGGGAGTGATCACCTTTCAAGAGGAAATATTGGCGCTACTGGTCAGTGATGACATACACCTCTTTTGGAAACGCCAGACAACGACGGGACGTGCGACTTCGACTGGCCCTTTTCAGGGCCTCCTATTCACATTTAAATGATTAACATTCCTCGAGTTCATCCGATGCCATTTTTCGGGTGCTAGTTGTCCATTTTTTTGCGTCTGTATTGTCTAAATCGGCGCTGCATGCTTTTGCGGCCGCGGGGATCTTGCTGCAGGCATAGGAAAAAAAGTTGAGCATGAGTCTAGACGGCCTTGCTTGGGTTGCAAGTCGCGCCCTCCTTGTAAGAGTAGTGTGCAGCAGCTATCTTGTCGACTCTCGCGCACCTTGGGTGCCAAGGAGCGTCACTGTCGAGATGTCAGGTCTTGTTGCTCCCTGCTCAATTGAAGAAGAAATTGTGACAATGTTGAAAAGGCACTATTATACTGGTACAAATATTGTATAAAGGTAATGTCGGTTCTTTGGGCTGGAAATTTCAAAATATCGAATACCGAGCTCAAGGGAGTTGACATTGCATCTGCATCTTGGGGCATCGATGCCATCTGATTAGCCCCGAAAAAATGCGGCTCTACAATCCCGGGGGAAAACAGGATGCAACAAACGCCCTCAAATTTGCGTTGTAAAAGGTTAGTGATGGTGTAAAGTAATGTGGCAAGTCGTACGTAAGTTGTGTAGGCGCTGACAGTTGTGTACTCTGTCAAATGCCTTTGAAGAATCGATGACACAGGTATATATCTCTTTGAACTTCTACTGATCCTTCCATTAAAGTTTGGAGGGTAAAAATCGATTTCCGCTGTCTGAAACAAAATCAAATTTTGACTTCGCAATTTCTGGATTTAGTTTTATTTGGCCTGATCATTTTCTTGATGATTCGAAGAAAACTCTTGCTAGGTGGCTCATGAGGCTAATTGTTATGTGTTTTTTAAATCTTTTATGGTGGTTCTTTTTTGTTAGCGTAGTGAGTACTGACCTCTTGTCCTCCGAAATTTCTCAGCAGTCGTAGAAAGGCCTTCATAAGCCTCGTTGTCTCTGTGATACCTAGGTGTTCTGGAGACAATCGCTTCTGCTGGTATACTATCAGGAGAACTTCCCTTTCTTGTTTCAACTGACGTAGTGCATGTTCAACTTGTTCTTTAATACTGATTGGTGCTTCTGTAGTGTTCTCAACTGTAGATGGTGGACTTCTGGTGTGATACAAAAAGTCCAATGTACTCTAACCACTCTTTTTAAGAATGCCATCTTTGTCCAAGAGCAAATTGCCTGCTGATTATACATCTTGATTTTGTTGTTGACTTCTATTCATTTACTTCTTTGATCTTTTGACGCATGTACTTCGCATTCGCAAAGCAATTAGTTTTCAATTTCGTGACACAAGGAATTTATCCAAGTTCCTTTAGCTTCATAGCATTTAGTCCTGATCATCGCGTCTAGCATGGCATAATACTCATCATCATTTTAAACTTTCCTCCTTTGGTTGAGAGTGTCCTTGCTCATCCAATTGTTATGCTCTTTTCATGTGCCTTCTGGCATCCATTCTGAAGTTGCTCCCTGCATGCATTTTTCCATTTTCTGCCAGTTTTCTGCTGTTACACTACTAAGAATTATAAAATTATTCTTAACTGATAACGTAAATTTACTCGTCAAGGACTTCATCCAGTTTCAGAAGGATAGATTGATTTTCTTTTCGCTTTCTTAGGTTTCTTTCATAGATCCAATGATTGGAACATGATCACTTCAAATGTCAGCAACTGGCATTGATTTTAATGATTTTTGTGAGTCTCGGAAGAAGTATGAAGATTAGTTAATATGGAGTTCGGTCTCAAGGCGTTCCAGGTCCAACCTCGTCCAGGATGATTCTGATATTCGATTTTCTAATTCCTTCACCAAGACATTTCTGTCCTCGTGAATTAGTTTTCTGTAGTATAGTAACTGGGGAGTTTAGGGCGGTATTTCAGACCTTTGTATTTCCAAGGAAATTTTGAGAAGGACATCAGCTGCATGAGTTGTTAATCAAGAATGCAAAGGAATGTTGAAGACTTTAGATGCCCGATGGTAGAAACGATTGTCGAGGAGTATCTGATCAATAGTAGCTGTCTATATCTACCAGCGATGAATAAGCCGTTATTTCAAAATCGTATCTTTGATAACAGTGATTTACTTTCGTTGTTTTTCCACTTCCATGCAAAGACGTACGACTTTCACATGTAGTTTGAGTGAAGCGCTCTATTCCTAGCGGCGTCTCCAACCAAGAACTAGAGAAAACAGCCTATAGAATGTCACAAAGTTGTGACCTGTAAATTGTAAGGTTTTGATGAGCGTATAAATTGAGAATGACTGTTGCTCCAATTCTGAGAAACAAATCACAAACCTTTGGTGGCGAGCGGAGGGGAGTTCTCCCATTATGGCCTGACAGTGGGATCTTGTCGGTTCGAGGGTCTCAACTCAAAAAGAAACAAAGTTGATTGGCAATCGAAAATTCACAGAAAAGATATTCTGCTTCCTTCAGGTCTTCTTAGTATCTAAAGGTGGTAACTTGTCTTCCAATAAAAATGTAAATGATCTGGACAATACTGGTGAATAAATTAAGGATGTTAATTGATTACAGATTTGATAGGTGATTTGCAGCGGATTGATTGGCGATCAATATGGCGTTCCTGCTACTAGAAAGGCTTGTTCTCCTGTTACTCGCTTTCGCGTGCAGAAAACACTGCTTTACCACCTCTTTGGCAGTGGTTGAATCAATTGATTATTATAGCAAATTGGAGTTTAAAGAAACATTCATATACTCTTCTCTTTGGACAAACAAGGAGATAAATCTGTCCTGGCTTAGGCCACATCATCGAGGACTAGTGACAATGTTTCTGGTCATCGCTGGAGATGTTGAAACCTGTCCCGGGTCAGTATAAAAAAACCCTGTTGGCTGTCATATAATCATCCGAAAAAATAAAAGACGATCTAAATGTCCTGCTTGCAATGAAATCTTTCATCTAAAATGCCTTGCTGAGGATCCAAATGTAACCGCCATCGGTCCGAAGTGCCAGACATTTTAACTTGCAGAAGATGACCGCCGTAAACAATCACCACAAAACTTAACAGGGACTGTAAACAAATGTTTTTCAGAGTTTAAATCATACCTTAAAACGAGAGGTTTCAAAATGTTTCAGCAAAATGTGTGTGGAGTTTTTGGAGTTCATGATCAACTGAGGATTTTGCTACATGAAGTTCGAAATAGTGACTTATTTGGAATCAGCGAGAGCCACTTCAGCTCTAACTTATCAAATGAGGAATTACGGATACCTGACAATGAACTGCATAGGCTTGACCGAAAAATGGCCCCGAGGGGGTGTAGTACTATATGTAAAAGAAAGTATTAGTTTTGATATAAGTCCCAATCTAGAGCTAGAAGGCATAGAGTGCTGCTGGGTAGAAGTAAGTCTCGGAAACTCGAGATCGCAATTGGTTGGAATCCTGTACCGCACTTCTGACACATGAAGCTATTTAAATATCATGATATGCGTTGAACAGAAAGAAACTATCTTGATGGGTGAGATAAATTGTAATTACCTGAAAGATGGAGTCATAAAAGCTTAAAAAGTATTGTAGCTAACTACGGATTTAAGTAACAGATCAAGGAACCTACACAGATCACACCTGAAACTAGCACCCTGATTAATATTATTGCCTCCACACACCCAGGGAATATCAAACCATCTGTTAGTATTGGTTCATCCTTCAGTGATCACAACATAGTTGCAATCATCAGGAAAATAAATTGTCAGCGTACAAAACTAAGGGAAATCATATCCAGGAATTTTTGCAGATATAGTCATGAGGCCTTTGAGATGGAACTTAAAACAGTTTCATGGAATGATGTGCTGATACAAGATGATGTGAGTAAATGCTGGAAGATCTCCGAAGACTGCTTTCTTAGAGTCTGACATCGACATGCTCTCCTCATCAAGAGAACTGTCACGGGGCGAGACCTCCCGTGGCTGAATAACGAGATCAAAAGAGCAATTCATGAATAGCATCATCACAAAGCCAAACAAACTGGAAATGAACTTCAATGGTCAACATACAAAAGGAAACGGAACACCGTCACAACCATAATCAGGCAGAAGAAGACCATATGCTACCAGGTCACTGATTCAAGAAAACAAATCTAACCCCAAGGGACTTTGGAAAGCAATAAAAAATGCGTGCAAAGCATGCCAACAAAAGTCAAAATTCATCCAATATAAACTCAGCTGTAACAAAAGATCAAAAAGAAGTTGCAGACAGATTCAACAGTTTTCTTCACTAGCGTAGCTGTTAAACTACCAACTATTTTGACAACTAGGACACAGCAAGAGTTCAACAGTATCACACTTGAAATTAATCCTCATAAAAAGAGGTTCTGCTTCAAGCCAGTAACAAAAGGCGAAGTTATGAAAATGCTCATGTCATTAAATACGCCAAATACAACAAAAGCGATTATCTACCCTCTCCTCCATATAATAAATCTTTCTTTGAGGTCATCAACCATCAATTAGCACGATGCATTCCCATATCTAAAGGTGGAGATACAAAGGAACTCGACAACTAAAGACCAATATCAATACTGCTTGTCTTCTCAAAAGTCCTTGAAGGAGTTGTTCACAATCAGCGTTATGATTTCCTATAGAGTAACAGCTTGCTGTCATCCCAACAATTTGGTTTTAGAAGAAACCGTTCAACATCTTCCGCTGTTGCATACTCAACCAATACTATGAGGAAGAACATGGACAAGGGCCAACTCATGGGTGACTTGCTTATAGATTTCAGGAAAGCTTTCGACACAGTGGACCACAAGACTGTGATCTCAAAGCTTCCCGGTTATGAACGTAGAGCAAATATGGGTTCAAGATTACCTTGCACAGCAATCATTTGTTTGTTTCGATGGAGCACTATCGAGGGAAATAAAGTTCACATATCACATTTTGAGTTCCCCAAGGACTCAATATAAGGTCCTTTGTTATTCCTCATTCATATCAACGATGCCCATCTTCTTATCGAAAATTGCAAAACCATAGTGTATGCTCGTGATACGGTTCTCTTGTTTTCAGATAAGTCAAATGCTGAAATAGAAAGTGCAGGCAACAACGATTCCAATATCTTAGATATTTGGCTCTGCGATAATGGTCTCATCTTAAATCCAAAACGCGGAAAAGTGGAATTCATGATGCTTGGTACTGCAGCAAGGAGGAAAAAGGTGAGAACAAAACCATCATACAAATAAATTTTAAACCAATTAAAAATACTCATAGCTACAAATACCTAGGTATTCATCTAGTTCAATCACTATCACCGAGCGACCATATCTATAGAGTATACAAAAAAATCATCAAGTAGATTGGGCCTGTTGAGACGTATTCTACTCATACTTACCACTTATGCTGCCTCAGCCTGTACAAAGCAATGGTACAACTAGTGATGACACATTATAGTACGGCATTCTTGGTCATGTCGGAAACAAACAGAAAGAAACTCAAATGATTAGAGAACAGAGCCGCCAATATTATATATGGAGCACATCATATGTAAGGAGATCGTATGTTTCACTCATTTGCCCATGTATAGAATATGAAAGTTGACCACCAAGAAAATACTAGAATCAATGGATGTAACTTGCTCATCCGAATCTCAAGAACTGAGAACACAAAAGGAGGATTATTTTTCAGTAGTCCAAAGATATGCGTTAACAACGCATTTAAAGACTGAAAAGCAGTGGCATAGCGTGCAAATTTTCTCTGGGTATTCATTCACTGAAGAATATTACGAGGGTGATCTAAACACTTGGTCTGTTCGCAATGAAAGAAGATTACCATAGCAAATGGACAGTGATTACTTTTCTCTGCCATACTTTGTTGAATCACAGGGGGGAAAATTTTGTTAAGGGAAAGCGTCGAGCCTACGACCTTCTGCATGGAAAGTACACTCTTTGACAACTGCACTAAGACAACACTGATCATTGAAGGTGAATTTAAGGTGTTATCATTCTATGATTTTATCCATGTTATTGTCTTTTGCATGAACATATAATGCAGAAATAAGTCTTGATGACAATATTTTACCCGATCATTCCGAGCTTTCCAAAATGTACATTTTGAGAAGCATTCAACTTTGCTAATTACACAATCACCATAAATCTGCATTTTCTTGCTTAATTTGGCAGCTACCGTCATAACTGCTGCAAAATTCATATGTGCCTCAAAAACATTGTCATAGTGTGGACAAAATTTAACAATTGCGGATTGTTGTGGCTCATTGTGGATCATTCCTCACTTTAGTGCGTATGTAAGTGTCCCAGGCTTATTCTTAGCCTGTGACTCAATGGTCTGCTAAGAGGCTGGAAGCGAAAACTTTTCAGCTAATTTTCCCATTGTTTGGCTGGCATGTCTAGCTACAAATTAAAAAAATTCTGTACTTTCATTGATTAAATGGAGCTGGAAGGATTCACTGCTTATCTCGAGACCTTGATGTGTAGCAAACGAAAACAGCAATGGTTTTTTCCTTGGCAGAATTTCTCTCCTATTTCAATGAAAGAATGAGCAGGAACTTGTTCGCAAACAAGAATCGTAATGACTGACCATGACAGAAGTTAATGCAAAATGTTGCAAAATTCAGAAAGAATTGCAGCTGGTTTGCTAAAACGTGAACATTAGAGTTAAAATTAAACGTTTATTTGAGACAAGTAACGTATATTGAAAAATATGTTTTCACTCAAAACTCAAGGTATTCACTGAATACCTTGCATAGCCGGACGTTCCACCACAAGGATGATATTCTTCTTTCGTCTTCTTTCTTCAGCGTCCAGCTTTAACATCCATAAAGTGCAACCGACCAAATAAGAGCCTTTGCTAAAAGAACCTTCAGCTTGATGTTTATGTCTTTGCTTTTCTATATCTCAGTCAATTGTGTTGTTGTGCTCCTTGCTGTTGAAAGAGGTAATGCTAAAAAAATGATCAGCATGCAAGAGGTAATTAAAAGTTAAAGAATTTGAAGACATATTAATTGAAGCCCCACCATTCGGCCAAACATTGTGCAGCTGATCATATATCGCCATAAAAAAACCCTTGATAGTTGATTTTAAAAAGAAAGGTTGCAGTATATTTAATGAGGTATTGTAAGAACTTAAACAAAAACCAAGAGAAATATTTCTCAGCTGTAAATGCGTGAAACCCTATGAGAACTGAACACCATATTGTGCCCCAGTGTTTTGCTATCTTATCAACTGCAATATTCCCAGTTGCAAAGTAGAGCTCTGAATAAATCTTATTTTGAGCAGCAAGCATAATAATCAGGGGCCAGATTTTACATGAAACACATATTTTTTTTCGAGAATCCAGGTTGTTCAAAATGCACGAAAAACATATTTTTACAAGTAGGGGACCTCTCAGAATGAAGTTATAAACACATATTTTTACATATTTTTCGTTTTTAGCACATAAATACATATTTTTCGTTTTTAGCACATAAATACATATTTTTCGTTTTTAGCACATAAATACGTATTTTTCATTTTTAGCACATAAATACATATTTTCGGGAAATATTTACATGTTTTCAGGAAATACGTACATAAAAATACCTAGTATTTTGGTAAAATTAGCAATAAACACATATTGCTGCATAAGGAGTAAAGTTTGAACAATATTTCTGGTTGTTTGTCGGTGTTCAACTGAAAGCTCCGCCACATGTCATTCATCAATCATCAAGTCTTCACTTTATAATCCGCTACTGGTGTATGATAATAGCTGTAATCTCCTTGCTAATTGCCAAGGAAATCACTTTTGATATCCAGGTGCTGTTATCCTTATTGTACCGAACAAACATTTGATTGTTTTATAAGAGAACAAGGTAATTATAATTGTGCTGTCTGCATTTTGAGTTCATTTATTTGATCTGTTTTGCGTTTTGAGAATCGTTCTTCTTTGAGTTTACTACGATGCCAAAGCACGCCAAGTCATGACTGGCAACTTTACTAAAGTATACAAGAGAGTTCCCATGGCTGAGCGTTGATGGTGAAGCTCTCATTTGCACGGCATGCAGCGTTCCCGTCAAGTTTGACCAGCGCAGCCAGGTGGTTTAGCACATGGGGACAAAAAAGCATGTCACGGCTATATCCAGTGGGTCTAGGCAGCAAGCACTTCAGCAATCATCTGTGTCTGCGTCGAAGAAGTCTTTCAACCAGGATTTAGCAAAGATGCTTGTTTTTGCGGACATTCCCACACATAAGCTATCGAATCCAGTGGTGAGAGAGTTTCTGTGGAAGTATATGTGCCATCCAATCCTGGACGAAATCACCATTCGGAAGGGATACTTTCCCAAGCTGTACAAGTCTAAAATGCAGGAGATTCGAGAGAAGCTTGACGGAAAGTACTTGTGGGTTTCGGTGGACGAAACAACAGACTCCTGCAGAAGATAATTGCAGTCCCAATGGATGATTCAGAAGAACTTTTCTTAATAGATTGCTCATATCTTGGGAAGACAAACCATCAAACAGTTGCAGCTGCGCTGGTCAATGCTCTGCAAAATGTCATTGGTCAGGACTATGGTCGGGTGCTGCTTTGACTAACCGATGCAGCATCCTACAAGAAGAAAATGGCCAAAGGACTAAGTGTGCTGCTGCTCAACTGCGTCCATATCAGGTGTCTAGCCCATGGATTGCATCGATTGGCCGAAGCTATTCTCGATAAATACGAGCTAGTAGACAATCTGATCGCCAAAGTAAAGATGGTTTATCTGAAGACCCCGTCCTGCAGACCTGTTTTCAAGGATCTTAATCCTGACATCCCGCTGCCTCCAGAGCCTGTGACAACCAGGTGGGGGACCTGGATCGAAGCTGCAGCTTACTATGCGAATTATTTTGACAAGGTGAAGATAGCTGTGTCGGCTCTCGATCGTGGTGAAGTCCAATCCATCCGAGGTCACAGAAGCTTTTGGAATCAATGAAAATCAAAGAAGACCTGGCCTTCATCAAATCTAACTTCGAATTTTTGCCGGCGGTGATTGACAAGCTGCAGGGCCAGAGTGTAAGAGGAGCTGAGGCCTTGCACATCTTTCTGAATGTACAGGAAAAATGGCAGATGACATTGCCCTGCCTTTTTAGTTTTCTGTGATTGTGGAACGGAACATAGGCTTGAAGCAACTAATCCCGATTCTTCAATCAATAACGCCAGCATGTCCAGTTCCCGAAAACTTCGAGCCGGCTGCCTTCAGCTTGTGGAACTATTCGTCCACTGCACTTGCAGCATATCGGTTCGTGCCGATGACTTCCATAGAAGTTGAACGGTCCTATTCCCAGTACAAAAACGTCTTGAGAAAAAATGTTACGAGGCATGGAACGCCAAAAGGCAAAGTACAATATTTCGTAAGGCACGCTTATTGTTTATCTTAGGAAACAT
>JANTCA010000894.1:0-12377 GCA_024741275.1 Chironex yamaguchii
GCAAGTTCGAGCCCAGTCGGCTCCCACTTAGTGCAGCTATTGTGGTAATGCCCACTCTTGACAAATATATATATATATGTATAAATATATTACTTCTCCTTTTGAATTACGAAGGCTTTTTATGTCAAAAATTACTGGATCTTTCACTTCCTTAAAAGGGACTAAAGTTACAAATTTTGTATTTTATCAAGTTGGTACCTGCTATGCATGGTTCAAAACTTTCAAATTTTATAAGTGCAAACTTACTTCCGCTTATTATAAAAAGAAGTTTAAAATGTAGTATTTAAAGATTGTACCACGCCTCTCTATTTGCAGTCAAATGAAGTGGTTTAGTTGGGTTGCGTCCTCCTTTGACGATGTGAATATCCCGCCAATTCTTTACTTTATTTTGAATCAATGTGGAAAACAGAGTCGGGCGGATTGGCTTCATTCTACTCGTGGAATTACATAACGATCCCTTAAGATCGAAACCAACTAGAAAGATAAGCCACAATAGTGGATTTACTTGATCGGTATCAAACAACAAAACCCAGTCATGTCAACCATTTGTTTACAAGCACAGACTTCATAAGGCGAACCGATCCAACACTCGTTTAAAATATAAGAACAAAACAATAACAATGTTTAGGCTAAGATGTACTGAAACCATGCAAGTTATGCATTTTGACACAGGAGATAAGTTGTGTAAAGTTGCCATTCTAAATGGAATCACGGACTACATTTGGAAACGCAATATTGACGAGGTGGGTGTGATGAGCATGAAAGATATTATAATATATAAATGTTATATAAAAATGTTTCAGCTCCTTTGCAGGTAGATTATTACACTAATTATATACAAATATATATATACATTTACGTTCTCTAAGTTCTTTGCTGTAGAATTTAAGAGTTCTCTTGTATCAAAGAGTGCGGAAACAATGATGTGGCAGAACTGCAGGAAGTTATCTCTTAAAGTAACAAAAAATTAAGGGAAATCATTAGTTTAAAATCTAGTTAATTGTGGTAACAATAAGCCCCAACCGAAAATGACTGGCAATCATAAAATCTGAAATTTCTTTTAACTCTTGTTGAGTAGTTTCCAGGTTCCTCTTAAGCTGCTAGACAATGCTGTTTTTTGCATGCTTCTGTTTTACTTCAGAAATTAGTCATGATCGTGCACTCCATGCCTAATTACTGGCGAAAAAAATGTAGCAATCTACATAATTAATAGATAACACCTATATGATATCCCTCACTGCTGTAAAAAAGGACATGTACAAATAATTCCATAAATTTTCCTCATGTATCACGAAATGTTGACCAAACTTCAAATAAACAGGCCGCTGAATGAAATCGGAAAAATATGCACAGTGGGTAAGCAAAAACGGTAATTCCTCTCCACGTTAAGTCTCCAAAAAGCCGACTTTGAACTGGTGTTGTTACACTATTACGTAGTTCATAAAAAGAGTCTTGTGCCCAAAGAGCTAGATTAGTTGTTATTAAAAAAAGTGTGCATTGGCGTACGAGGTTGGCCCTTCCTCCGCTGGGGGCAGGTTTGAACCTCAGTGCTTTTAGAATTGCTGTCACTTGCAGCATAGATTCCAGTAAAATAAGGAAGGACTTTGTACCAAGAAAACCACTCATTTGGGACATCACTTTCACTTCAGATACTGCTGCCGTTAGACTCAGTCCCGTGTACAAGAAGACTCCTGTGAATGACGTCATAAGTAGTGTGTCGTCTGGATCATAGGGATACCATGTAGGTGTCTGGTTCAGAATGGCTTTTAATATAAGCCATAAAGCCAAACACATGATGGAATGGATTGAAATTTGATAGATGTAATACATTCTTAAAACGTAAACAGATCGTTGATCCAACCACAGCAATGCAATCGTTAAAAATAAAAATATAGACAACAAAACTCCTAATAGCAATCCAGGATCTGAACTTGGATTATAACGTGTTTGCATTTCTTCTTGGTTATCGTGACATGATTTGCACAATGACGTGGTCGAAATTGTTCTTGGAAGAGACAAATGACTTTGAGAACGTGACCAGTTAAAGGAGTGTGCGCTTCCTAAATATCCACTACTATCATCTTTAAAATCATCTTTATATTCGCTATTTTCATCACACTGATACTCACCTAATTCATCATAGATGTAAATATCTTGTGGATCAGGATCTAAATCACGCATGCCACTCCACATTGTATACAAAATCCCGCCGGCAATAAGCGAATATTCCATTGTAAATGGGTAAAGGTATGGTTCCGATGCCTCCCATATCTTCACCATTGGTGAATCAGTGTTAGGACACCTTATTGTTGTATTAAACCCTTCAAATTTTTTACCTTGACTTGAGCTGAAAATCAACTTGGCATGACTGAAGAGCGCGCGAAACCATATACAGACATTAGTTCCCAAAATATGGAACAAGACCAGGCGAATATTCTGAGACTTGTGCAAGGTAGCGTTAGCAAATTTTCGGAGAAACAAAATTTGTAAAATTATAAACAATACTTTGAAGATTGTAAAAGCTAGACTAGAAACATTCGTTGAACATTCCAAATAAAATGTGACATGAAGTACATCCATAAAACAGCTTCCAGCGCCAAACACATATGCCCCTGCCATTAAAGGACGGTGTGAATGAGGCAATGGGCTGATAAAATCCAATGTTTTTCGATCGTTTTGTTTACAGAAGATATATAAAATCCAGAGCAGCGCTGGACAGATGCACGTCATCAGAAACCCATCGATATGATCGGTTGTTACCCCGTTGACATCTTCATCATTTTGTAGCCAACTTGTTATGTTCATGACGATGCCGGCAGTTGTGAGGCATATAAGGTATACTAGACTAGCAATGCGCCCATCCGTTTTATTGCTATCACCAGGGAGAATTGGCTCCAAGAAATACATTAAAGCATTTGTCAGTCTTTTATTGGCTTTTTCGCGCTTTTCCTTCGACATTTTCGCTTGCTTGCGCACTTCTTCGCTTACAGTCAAGTGAAGTTTTTCGATTGGCACGTTATAATATCCTTTGCTCTTCGTAGTTTTCATTGCAACGAGCGATTTCAGCCATAAACAAGGTGAAAATTTTAAGATTGAAAACGCCAATAACCCGCTAGCCTCAGTTTTTCAAAATTGCTCATGGGTAACATCATATAAATGGCCATTTCTGATTCTGCTGATCAACAACTGGTCAAAGAGAGCGTTGCTTCACGGATGAGTAGTTTTTTTCACGCAGACTTCGAAAATGGTAATGATGAAAATTGTACCCGTATAGCACAAGTGCCAATACTAAGAGGTCTGGCGTCAAACGCGGTTCATAACTGTCAATATGTTCGCGAGAAAGAATTTAAGACAGAAGTGGATTTGACAACAATTTGTACAGAGCTGGAGGCATCTATAACTCAGCATGAATGTTTGGTGATTACTACTGACATAGGATTTTAAAATCTCACCAATTTTACATATTAGAGCGAAGCTTTTCACCTGGATCCAATTTTTTATATTTTGGATTATCTCACTTGTAAAAATATTAAGAAATCGCGTACGCGATTGTAGCTTTAAAAACAATGTACTGGAACTAATAAAGATCGATGATAATGGTATCAACACTAATAGATGAACAATCTTTCTGTGATACAAAACTTGAGATCGCTTTGAGAATTTGCAACATTGCGCTAAAAACATAATTTTTTCGCTTGATACTATTCAGAATATAAGTCATCAGAAGGAAAAGTATAGATTTATGGCAACCTTTATTTAAGAAAAATGGATCAAAACTAGCCAATTCTAAACAGGAATAGAAATAAGACAAAATGAACAAAGAAAGCATTTTCTGAAAGGGTCCAAGTAAAAAAAACGAACTCTTTTTGTCTACAGAGTCCTGGTATTCTTGTTTTACTGTAGACAGAGACAGACATTCAGAATTTTTAAAGAAAAGATTATCGATTTTTCGAAGATATCCTGTATACTTGAAACTTCCTTTGCTGGGCAATGTTTTAGTTGCATAGCAGATTGAAAAAGCAGATTGAAAAAGCAGGATGAAAAAGCTGTAATGAATGTTTCTCTGCTGTCAACCCTAGAATTGATTTCATGGCAAGGACAATCTTAGCATTTTCTAATAAGAATTGCATACCTACCACCTAACCTTCGTAGTATATGAATTTTTGTGCCTATGTGAAGCTCGGTATGTAGGTCGCACGTCTCAGAGATTGGGTGACAGGAGCAAACAACATGTTCCAGCCACTGTACGCCAAGCATCAATTCTTTCTAGAGAACAGCCATCTCGCGCTTGCAAAGCGAAAATGACTGCCAAAACATGCGATTCTGCCATAGTCCAACGTTTACTAGAAAATTTTGAATGCTCCAAAATGTACAAGGACGAGAATTTTCGGATAAATGGCACAGGAAGATTGTTCTTCTATCTAAGTGTATTGGAGTTTGTCTACATTGTGCCAAGAAAATCGGTACTCTGTAGGCAGAAAGAGTTTGAGTAGGTAAAAAATAACACTTTCTGAAGGTTCATACTCTGAAGAGTGTCAAACAGAAAGAGCTTTTAAGTATGATTTTAGCGCAATGTCGCCAATTTTCAAGGGAATGATACAAATAGAAGTATAATGGGTTTTAGATGAGCTTGCTCACAGATTATTTTCTATATTTAACAATGAAAACTGTAGAATGCGGAAAATACTGAAGGCAATTTTCACTACAGCCTTCATGACTTTCTTTTAAATTACCCAGAATAACAATTAACTTCAATCATAATCTCGTTTATATATCTCTTTGGTCTGGCAATGGATAACAATTGCTAGATTGGTCCTGCAAAGATCGAAAATGGATCACTAGGATAGAAACGTTTAAGATTATTGAATGATAGCTGATGAGACCTGAGCATTCAAAACGAGCATCGAAAGAAGATTAACGGCGTTTGAAATGGGATGATAACTAAGAATGTTCAGCATTTCCTGGAAAGACTACCCCACAATGAATATGTGCTAAATGAAGTTGAAAGGCTAGTAGGGAAGAAAAAGAGGTTATTAGAAACAGCAAGAAAAAGGAAGCTACAATCGTATAGCCACACATGCAGGAAGAGATTCTTATCAAACACCATAATAAATGGAGACATCGTGGGTATGAGAAGGGAGACCAAGAAAGAATTAGGTAGGTGACTTGAAAGTATCGGAGAAGAAAAGTGTTGAGGAATGAGAAAGGAAACAACGAGAGCTGCGGAGGAAGAACGCGAAGAATTGCAAGTGCCCCAATGATCAGACATGATTACGGGGAAATACTAACTTAACTTAACTGACAAATGTGATCAGTGTCAAAGAAGGACTGGGTGAAGAAATTGACTTTATAGAACAAATCTATGCTTTGCACTATTAGAAACCCTTGTATCAAAATAATGACTATTTGTCTATTTCAATGGTTAACAAGAATATTGAATGTTTTGACACTTTTTAGCAGGAAGCGAGTGAGACAATTATCTGACAGATAACAACATATTCAAATTTTGTAAAGTGTTTGTAATTTATTGGGATGATCTCTAAGGAGGTTGTAATGATCTCCATAATACTTTTAAACCGACTAATATCACTGTGAATTCAAGGGAAAATGTGATTTTGATATTTATACGAAAGCAAGTGTTAAACTCTTTGTATTTCTTCCATTACTTTCAACATAGGGTAAGTGTTTGATGTTGTTAAAGAAAGATGTTTATATTTTTTATGAATTGTGACCATGCGATGGTTTCTCAAATATGATATTGTGACCAATGCGTAAATTGGAATGAAATCGGGTGATTAACGTTTGCTGTATGTTAGCCTGGAACTAACAACTCTTAACCTTCTGGTAATTTACCTTCTAAGTTTGAAATCCTCAAAGTGCAACACATTATAGCTAGTACCATAGTTATAGTCAGTCAATTGCACCTCAACAACATTTTCATTAAATGTTGTTTTGGTTCCCAGTCTGATGGATAGAATGTACAATAACGAGTATCTCCTCTCTTCTGATAAAAAGTGTGCAAGATAGTTTTATCTAAACCTAATCGAAATTGATATGCCTGGTAGAAAACTTAATCTGTTAATGAATATAACAACCAGGCTGATTATTCTTAGAGAAAGTGATATGGTTTGAACTTATCTGACTATTTTATTGAAGCATGGTTAGATAAGTTTAAATCATGTGCACGAATCTTAAGCCTAATTGTTGTATTAATTGCTGGATGAAGCTTTATCCTTTGAGGTAGACTTGTCGTTTTAGGAAAATGATTTAATAAGGTGGGGCACAGATACGCATGAGAAATTCTTCGGAGCGATTGCTAATAAAGATCAGAGGAACCTTAAAATTAGATCACGGAGAATAAGTACAATGACTACTATTTCTCCAATCAAAGTCAATAACAACGGTTTTAATTCAAACTATTGTTTCCGATCTGTCAGTCCTGCGTCCTCAACCAATCACAACTTGTTATTTTTTTTCTTTTATCATATTAATCCAACCACATTCACTTCCTTTGCCCGTCACGCAAAGCAGGATGGGAGATGATATAAAGACGAGGGATTATCAAAAAGCTCACTATGTTCCTACAGACAGACTAAAATGGTACATACTGCGTAATCAAAAGTGATTTTGCCTCGAATGAAACCCTGATAATTATTTTTTCCCCGCATTATTAGCAGATCAAACAGCTCATTTATTTTGTGCACCTTACCGGCACTGACATCGAGCAATCTAGCAAATAACCTTAACAACCAGGATATTTGATAGGAAAAGTAATTTGCAACGGGATGACTAGTTTAACATTCTGCGTCTACATCCAACGAAGAAACCACGAAATATTCGTGAACTCTGGAATCTTGAAAACATCTTATTCTCATGTTTATTTACACACATGACATACTCAGGAAAACAGTGATTGTATATCATACCAAGTTTTATCTTTAGCCGAAGACTTGCACCGGAGTAAAATGTTATATGGCGTTTCACTTGATCTGTATCAGTGAAGAATTTTGTTTATTATTCTAATAGAGATTATCGTATTGTTATATATACATGGTTCAAGGAAGGAAAAATGAAAAACTTTGTTTCTGTTTTTACAAGTTAGTTTCGTGAAGTTTCACTCATCAGGAAATTGTAGTCCAGTTTCCCATAACTTCTAAACATGTTAGCAAGAGCAATAAGATGCATTATCCACTACTAGCAAATACTTTTCTGAACTCAAACATCTTTTTCATTTGTTAAATTAACAATTTTCGCCATTCTAAGCCAAACTGATAGTATTGGAAGTCTATTGGTAGTAAAATGATGTTACAATTTTATTCCAGTAAATTATTAGACTAAGATTCAATTGCTAAACCTGCGGTCATAAGCTAAATATTGTCTAGTGACAAGTATAAGACACCACAAAGTATGGTCTTATATAAACGGGGCATTGAAACTTTGCTAAGTTACAGACAATTCGGTGATTTTCCTCTGCAGTTATACAAAAAATCTTACCTTAGAAGTATAGGAAGACAAGCCTCGATGTTTCGATTTAATAACCAGTCTGGCTATGTTACCTTTGTTTCCCGTCACGTCTTCTTTTCTGCCGCTGTGCCTAAAGTAAATGATCAAGTCACATTAAGATAGAGAATCTAAGATTACTTGACTTATCAGAGAGTAGCAGTTTCAAGTTATAGGTTTGGAACGTGCATTTTGTTACATAGCCAAGACGTGAGTGTCCGAGAGGCTGTAATGGACAAGAGAGCTACAAATGTGAAACAAAACAGCCAGGAAGATGCAATCGAGTACAGCGTTGGAAACAACGAAGTAAGAACAACCATGAGATCTGCTGAGGAAATTTGGATTGTAGAAAAGTGCAATAAAATACATGAGGGTAAGAAGAGTCCGGAGTGTTAAAATTTCTTGAAAGAATAAACCAGACCAAGCGAGAAGGGCTTAGTAGTTTTTGCAGATAAAGATGGCATGCTGTTGACTGAATAGGCAAAAGTATTAGAAAGATGGACAGAATACTGCAAGGACTTGTATAACTATCCTTCAAACCTGATGTTGACATTCTCAACAACAGAGACCAAACGGTGGAGGAGAGTTGAGAAAGTGAAAATATAGAACCTAGACAAGGGCGTTATACATTATAAGCACTTTTTTCCTAAAGTAATTTTAGCAAGAAAATTACAGAATAGAAATTCAAAAATTTAACTTCTAAATTATACATCCTCTGTAATATCAGACCAATTATACATCCCCTGATTATTATTGCGCTGATATCAGAAAAATTTACTGGCGTCTCAGTGCTACTTTTTGTCTAATCTGGTAATAGGACTCGAATTTCCTCCCCTTTGAGATGTTAGCCGGCCTCCATCCTCGCCATGCTATTTCTCAGCCAGTTTTAATCGTGAATGCAGGGGAACAATGGAAAGTTGCGTCATATTTGTCTTTGCTTGTGATTCAATGCCTGTTGTGAATTATGCTAATGATTACGTTGCGCTATTAATTCATTCAAATTAGTAGTGTGACTGCCAGAATAATTTCAAACAGGGAGTCAAAGAACCAAACTAAAATATGCTATCAGTTTACCAACACTTTATAGAAAATCAATCTGTGTAAAATTCTGATGACTTGCATTTACATAAGCGACGCCAAAAGGGGGGTCTGGGGGCTTCAGCTGCCCACCTTTTTGCAAAGAAAAAGGTTTTTTTCTTGTTAATATTAAGAAACTGTCATTGTCATAATTTTTTTAACATTGGTAACATAAGGTTGTTAATACATGCTTGCAGGAATGTATTATAGTTTCGCTTGCACCAGTAGTCATAAAATCAGACTATCATTATGATGGATTTGAGTGCGTTTTAAAAAAGTTGTTTTTCAGTCAAATTATGCTGACGCCACCCCTCATTTACCATATTTATAAAATCTTGCCATATGGATGCAAAGAGCACAAGATCGGAATGCGTGGAGGAGATTGTGAAGGCTACCCACCAGCAGTGGCGTGAACAGCTGACATGATGATGATGAAGATGCTTGCTATAACCCTTGCATACTCTTATGCTGTTTGAAAAAAAATCACATATTTTAAATTTTTTCTATACAGCAGAAAAACTGACCTTGTAAATTAGTTAGGTTGAGAACAATTGCGGTTACTACACAATGACCAATTAAAAGCTTATCAGTTGGTACATTTTATTCGTTTAAAATATTGTCAAGCATGGTTCTTGAGAGTCACATTTACTATTTGAGTGGCAACAGTGTTCCCGCCCCTGTGATAAGAGAAGTTCCTCGTGCAATACAGTCACTGAAGAGAGAGAAGTCGCTTGGTTTTGATGAAATACCTGGTGAGCTAATCAAGAAGGGCGGCACACGAATGGAGAAAAGGTTGCACCAATTCTGCCAGAGGCCATGGGAGGAAAAGCAGTGGGTAAAAGTTGTGGACACTGTTGCCAATAATCCTCATACCTCCAAAAGGAGATATAAAGCAATGCAGCAACCACAGAACCATTAGTTTGATTTGTCATTCAAGCAAAGTGCTCTTGAGCGTTCTCCAGGAAGGGATGAAGAAGACAACAGAAGACACATTATCAGAAGAACAAACTGGTTTTAGGTCAAAGAGGAGTACCACAGAGGAGAATATCAACATACGGATGCTGATGGAGAAACGTATGGAGAAAGAAAAATGATTGTACCATAGCTTCATAGATCTTACAAAAAGCATTTGATCATGTTTGGCATGATGGGTTCTGGTAGGTGCTGACAGACATGAACACAGTACGAATGTTGTGTGTGACGAGGCAGGCAAGCAAGAGATTATTATGCAGAAAGTCAGAAGGAAGAAACTGAGATGGCTCGGGCACGTTGAAAGTCTGCCTTTCAAAAGTCTGCCTTCAAGGAATTATAGAGGGAAGAGGAGACGAGCTACGCCCTTGATGACACTGTTTATGAAAAACATATTCGTACTGACCTAGCAGATGAAATCTCTAATACAGGCCAATCGTTCCCTCTGTAGATGAAAGGAGGGTTTGTAAGAGTGCAATGTTGGCCTTGCCTCGTTTCCAAGTCGAGCACAGTTTTCTTGCTCAGGTCAAATGACTTTCATTTTGTAGGGTTGTTCCGCTCATGGCGAGACTGCTTTGGTGAAGTACGCAGTATAATGTAATTAATAGTTACAGTGCATAGGAAAATGGCATATTCAACGTCGTTGCATTATTCAGTTGTCGCCGGAAGCGCTTTGTTTCTGCTCGTAGCGGCGGGTAAGTGATAAGGGATGATTATATAACGAAAGTACTGGAGTATCTTAAGATCACTCGAGAAACAAGTTGTGATTTACCGATCTATAAATCAAATAGTATTTTTATTGCCGTTTAATATGATATTATGAAATTATAGTTTGCATAGCATATGCAAACTATAATTTTTCGGGGGGAATTTGATTACTTTTGGTGTAAACGTAATAAGGATTTTCCTCAGTCTTGTTTTTAGTCTGTGACGTTCGTAGAATAGACGGAGGTTAATGAGTTGAAACAACTATTATACTAGATAATGATTTTATTAAGTATATAGAACTAGATGGATTTAATAGCGATTAATCCCTTCAATTGGCAGTGGTTTCACTTGCCTATAATAGTAGAGTAGAGAGGGCCCTATATTTATAGACCATGCATTAAAACTTTATGTAGCAGCATATGCTGATACAGCACTGCAATTTATGCAGTGTACTTGTGTGTTCCTCCAGTTACATTTGGTCCACTCCAATGAGAGTTTTCGAAAAAGCACTACATATCGTCACTTTACACGATTCATCTTTCATTTCAAAAGCTAGTCATTCACAAACCACATTTTCTTGTTGACTGTCATAGTTGAGCGGTTGATCGTCTTAGAGTGTTTCTCTGCTCCATAGTTCTTGTTTCATATCCAGGACAGGTGCTAGATGCCAGTATCTTCTAACATACTACATGCAATGTAATGGCATTGATCAAAATTTTCATCCAATTTTGTGATATTTGTCATGCTCCCCTATGGTATCACCGTTTGGTAGGGCAACACATTTACCCCATGTTGACCTTTAAAGGAAAATTGTTTGCAATCAGATCATAAATGGGTCATAAACTGACTCACAACTAATATTCCAAGAATTATTCAGAAGAATTGGAAGATTATTACAGGAGTGCCAGTTACCACACATCTAAAGTTTGTGGTGGTGTTTGGTGGAAAAACTAATATAAAATTATTTCAAGGAATGCTCCTGTTTATAGTTGTTTTGACATACAGATTTGGATGTCTGTCATGTAGTCAACAATAGATCACAGCTCTTTAAGAAGTTGACAAAAATCAGTGGGTAATTGTCAGTCAGGTCTTGTATGGTGCTAAGCATATAGGAGTTGAAAAGTGGCATTACTGAATACCATGTGATGTCAAGTCTTTTGAAAGTGCCAAGAAAGTAAACAATTAAAACTGAATCTCATAATAAAACTGCAGTAAACTATATACCAACATCTTTAATTTCAGATAAATCAAGGTGTGTGATATTCTGCACACCTTGGAGACTGCGGGCGTGTGCTAGATCCCACGCTTGAGATCACCTTTCCCATGAAAGCTTGGCCGTACAAAAATGCTCCAAGATATCAGTCCAGATTTAGGACTCAAAGATTAGATATTGAGATTATAGATGTCAATGCTTCTCACTCTACATGCCTGTTTAATTTTCGCTCTCATAATATTGTGCATGCAATAATATTTGGATTGGAATGAATCTCTTACCATTAACTGACCATTAAATCCTTAGAGGTAGGCAGACATGGCTTATTTTTTATTCGATTGCCATTTGACTTTTATTCATCCATATGTAATTATATATACATATACTTACATCATTTTGTGGTATAAAGTTACTACAAAAATACTTTGATTATGTAATTTTTGTTTTTTCAATGATCAGGTTATAAAAAACTGATAAATAACTCATATTTATGGTTTTGGTAGGTCTGTATTATAATCTATCTGGACAAGGGACAAGATTTGATGTAGGATGGTAAGAAGTCTGTTTGCATTTATACTGTATTTTGGTTGTATCAGATGAAAGAGTTTTTAAAGCATGTTTGTAAAGTAACATTTGTTGTGTATATTCATATCTATGCCATTGTAAGGAAGTTGCAACCACTCTGCACCTTTCTGACACATTGATGATAACAGTTTAATTCCAGCAGTTTGATACTTGATTACTAACACCATGGTGTTAAAAAGTACTACTTTGTAAGGTTTTCAGAGTTTCATTGCTTTAGTAATATGCACATTTCCAAAATAAACAGCTAGCTGTTTGATAGAAATGGATGAATTATTATTATTATAGTAGCTGCTGATGAACTAACCTGAACTGTTAGTGTTTAAAC
>JANTCA010000895.1:20859-33153 GCA_024741275.1 Chironex yamaguchii
AGTAGATTATTTTTATCATTCTTTCCATCTATGATAATTTAGTAAAATTTTGGTAAAGAAACAGCTCGTAGCAAACAACAAGACATATTTCGATCGATAAACTCTGCTAATTATAGTGAACAAACTCTCATCACGTCTGATGAGTTGTCTCTAGTTCTTGTTGTGTTTAATCAAAAGCTGTGTTTCATAATGTCAGCCGTAAAATATTTCTTATTAGATAAATATGGGAAGAAGAATAATCTAGGCATTCTATCTGCCATTTTCTCTTGCCAACTGCATTCACTATTTCCTTTTCTTAATGTTATTACGTTTGTAGACATATACTTGAACTTTTCTTTATCGTTTCTTTACATGGGCTATCAAGTGCTATTAATTGTGGCAGTCAAGAGAAAAAAAATAAACTTGTACTATTGAGTCTTGAAACCTGACCACGCAAATTTTGTTAATATCAGATTAACTAAAGAGATACTTTATAATCCCTTTACAATCTTACGATAACATTTCAAGGTAAACTAACAAGCCTAAAGGAAAACGTCCTCCTTCAAACTCTTTTTGTCAGGTTTTCTCGCACTATTTCCCCTTCTATTCAGTTCACTACAAACTAGCTTACGAGGATGCAGACGAGATTATGTTCATTTCAACATGACTAATGATTTTGGAAAGAAAAGGGCCACCTTGACCTATTGATTTTAAAATCTTTCTTGGCCAGATATTCTGTCAGTGATGTTTGTTTGAATTTGGTAAATGGCAAATGCCAAGTGTGTACATGCAGGTGTGGGAATATTCTGACAAAAGAAAGAACTAGACATCACGTTCTACTTAAAGCACGTTTGTGATTTGGGCGTGGTTTTCATCAAGAATCATTGTTGGAGAATGATCTCTTTTTCTTATCTGCATGTACATGCCACGTTGGGTTTTCCATAATCATATATTTGTTGGACCAGATTAATACAGACTGCTAGAGTACATTTCGAAAATGACTCTATTCCACGAATATTTTTGTCTCTTTTTGTAGTCATTTTTAGATAGCATTATCACACCCTCTATAGGAATACACTACAGGAAGTACAAAAGCGCTGTCTTTCTAGATAAGACGTTCTTTTGGACTTACATTTCTCGCAGCGTTTGACCCGGTCCGTTGTGTTAATTCCATACCATTCCCAAAAAATATAAAAGACGTTAGAGAACTTAGGATAGATCTTATACCCCAATCCACCACGTTCAGTCAATCACACCTCCTAGCCACCTAAATATGCTTAAAGAAATCAGTTTCTTAGTAATTACAACCATGTATCTTTCTACTGCTAGCTGCAAGAGCCAGACGTAGTGCACAAAAGTCATGGAACGAGATCCCCTCGCTGTAAGGTGAGATACTTGCAGGCAGAAGGTAGCAATTTACAAACGATAAGATTTATAGCGAGAAAAGGTGATGGGTTCCAATGCTCCTAATTTGCAGCAAAGGGATGACTACCTAGCCCCCCTTCTTAAGGTGGAAACGTAGTGACTGTTAATCGTATTATTGGTTTTAACTTATACTTGCACAAGAATCAAGTATGTAACCTGTTACTATGACCCATGCCTTTAACAGCTGTCCACAGGCCATTTTCCGTGTATATCCAGTTGTTGAAAGTGGACAAAATGGACTTGTACTAATAACAGAAATGATTTTAGAACTTGTAAAATCTGAGAATCGGACGTACTATAAACCTCTCATTATATTTACTAAGCGACACAGGCTATCATTAGTGGGCCTTAAGACTTTTCCGAGTGTTATATTGTACCTTGTATATGGGCTGTCTATTGACATTCATGCTTACAATGTAAGTGGATAATTTTATGTACATAAAACGACTTTATATTGCCCATCAAAAAAGCCTCTTTACCTAAAGCAATCTTTTACATTTGAGATTGGTTTGAATAAAAAGTTGAGAAATATCAGATGACATGTTTTGATGAATTTTTTAATTATGCAAGCAAAGACCAAACAAGACGAAAAGTACTATGGTTGCGATGATTTTCTTGTCTTCAGAATGTGAAGAGACAAAACAATTCTGTTCGAGTACTTGAAAATGTGCTTTTCAGAGTATGGATGTGAGAATGCCTTTACAAGTCCGGTGATGAGGGATCATAGATACCTAAAGCTTTAACTACTGATGACCTATTGACGACATCACAATAGAGGCATCGGCAGTAGATCCATGGACGAGGTGGAATGTCTGTCTTGTTTACTGTATGATTATCTTGTACAAAATGGAGCACAAAAATTTCAAATTTTTGAAAAATGAAGTTTAAAATTTCTTTTATTTTGGCATCGGTTGTTTGCCATAATATATCACAGATAGGGCGTCCTTAGCTTTTTTTTTTCGCATATCGTACATCAGGGGGAAAAATATCAATTGTGCCCAAATGGAAAACCGAATTATTTTTATTATAGAATTATAAAATTTTAATTAAAACTAACAATCAAACATAGAAACGTAGCGAAGTTACGTCTCGCTTTCGGATGATACGATATAAGTTTTTTATGCAAATTTAGACACTTTCTCGGCATAAGTTAATACGTTGCACAAGTTATATCTAAATTTTCTGAAACTGGATAGGGCCTCTGCCTGCTGATTGCGCAATTACGGTTGTATATTCTTGAAAACAGTTCAACAAGTAGTGGATTCAGTTTCAAAACGGCCAGATGACGCAGAGCTTCCAATAAATGGACATCCTTGTCACCTTCTTCCTGGTATACGCTTTCATGACGAAGATGCACAATAGAAGTTTCATTAGGAAGCAACTCAGTTATTGAGATATTAAATTTTGACAGGAGATTACTATTTACGAAATCTAGTTAAACGAAAACCAAAAAAGAGTAGAAGTGAGAATGTTAGAAAGACACGAGCATTGGACAGCCGACACTCTTTCTCCGTCACTTTGCAAAACAAAACGCGCATTGCTCCATCCTTACAACTGTCGGCGTCTCTCGTGCGACCCCTTGGGAAAATTAATGCCCAATCCTTTTGGCAGAATATAACATAGGAATATGAAAGCTTCCAAAAGAACCTAAAATTTTGTTAGTAATCATTCATGGAGCGCTGATGGCCATTAACTACCTTACCACGACTTTCCTGTTTACAGTGCTCGTAAGCATGATTGTATAGTACCCACAATTATTGCTCTCTATACATGCTTGTATATGGAAGACCCTGGTTTAAATCTTTGTGGAAATCAATTGCTGCACAATTATTTCAGCTCATACCTCGCAAGTGCGTTGCAAACGATGGTACGTTTTCCTCTGTTACGTGATTTCCAATGTGTTGCTATTGGATTAGAGATTGCGGTCCATTTAACAGCTATAGAAATTTGTTTGAACCAGACTTCAAAGTAATTTTAGTGGTTATTGGTCTCAAGCAATATTTCTTTTGTGACACAATGTGCTCCTTAGGAACATCACCGTGTTTATGTTTGGAACTCCCGTGAAGTTATTAATTCAAGATGCTGTGCATGAAGGACCATAACAAAAGAAGTACTTATTCATTTGGGTCGCGTCAGCATGTTCCAACCGAAACATCAATTAACACGAAATAAACGAGAAATTTGACAACCAAATGAATCACTAATGTTTTTTGAAGTGTACAAGGAGAAAATAAATTCCTGTGCAAGTTAACAAGTAACATGGTTGCAAAGAGAAGACGAAACAGTTATAAGGTTGGTTGGATATGAAGACCTTAAGAACAACAATGGAACCCTGTAGGGGTAATGTTTTAAAATATTCGAGGAATTTAACTGCTGGATAACAAGGAAACACAAAGAGAGTGAACAATAGTGTCATGTAATATCTAGCGTTGCAAGAACAAAATGTACTAATAATTGACGACAAGCCAGAGGTTATTCCATGGAAATAAAAATGATCAGTCACGTTCGTGAAAGAACAATTGTCTGTTTACACTAGCCAACTTTTCATGCTATAGAAGACTATAATCACAAGAATAGTTACATTTTGTGACGCCTAGAATGTTCAGGGTTAAGAAACGATAGTAAGAAAGATGGAATTCCATCTAGAAGCATCTGAATTCGTTAACAATGACATCCTAATTACGGGTAGGGTAGAACGGAAGTCGCATTCTCTTTTGCTTAAGGGTTTACAATGAGCAAACAGGAATAACACGAAGGTTGATCGCGGTAGCAAAGGACAACACTCAGATAAAGTATTCGTAAGAAGTCAACACCTTTCAGGTTTATTTCCTATAGCATAGGAGGACATAAAATAAAAGACGCAGTCCATGAGTCATTTTACTTACTCTAACCATAGTATAATAACTTGTCCCCTGCAATTGAGACTAATAATGGCAGGTTATATGCGTTAGACAAGGAGATAGGTTGCACAAGTGGCTTTCAAAATTAATGGTCGTCGGTTGTGTGTAATAAACGTGTGAATTTGCTGCATATCTGCATTCTGCTACATACTGTATTTTAAATGCAAACGTTTAATTAATCAGATTATGTTTACGAGTCACACCTTTTTATGTTATAGTGTTTAATAGGTAACAGGAATGGTAATGCCTTTCCTAAAATGAAATAGAACTAGACTCGTCTTGGCAAAGCCTCGCTATCACGAAACACGTGACGTATGAATAGTTTGGGTAATTTCTCACAACTTGATTGAAGTTAAATATGTTCATATCATTATGAAAGGTTACTGATTAAGAGCTTCTGATCTCTTGAGTTTGACTTGAGCACATCAGTTGAAAATGCCTGAGAACTCGAAGAGACTGCAGAAAATTCCATACGTCATGATATCATTTGCAAATGACTCATTTTTGCTGACTTACTTGGTTTGCCCCGTTGCTTTGCCGGTCTGTTCTCAAATGGTATACGTGGACGATTGTAGGTCCGGAAATTGGTTTTGTTACCCTTATTTGTCTTTCATAAAATTTACGTCCAAAACGCTGTTACTTCTTGGTATTTTTTGTCAATTGATTAACAACATTTAACAAAAAAAACGTTTGTTATCGGCGTACTACAACCCACGAAAAGTAATAGGAGATCTTTCCCGTTGCTTTCCAGATTTTATGCAACAATATTGTTTTAACTTTACCGAAAACACCAAGACTAAGAACAAGCATAGGCGCTTTTGTATCTATGTTCCTACGTCTCCTGTTTTTAAAATACCATTGCCTCGTCTCTCAGTAAGCATAGGCATTTGAACAACATCTGGATTGTACAAGCCGAAGAACTTTAGAAATCTAAGGAGTTGCCCATGTGTATTTATTTGATTATATTAAGGTGGATCGTATAGTTCTGTGACTCATTATCACAACAATACGTTCCTATGTATCGTGACTTGTAATTCAACACTTAAGGCTAGAATATGTTTAAGCTCTACAAATCAAATAAACAATGGGGAACCCTGGGATAAGTATTACAATGAATTCAAACATTGTCCCTCACACGTGAAGTTTTGCATTTTAACTCTCTTAAGGAACTTTTAGACTTTTTAGCTCGTTTACTCTTAGTCAAAAATACTCAAAGTTTGAACCATGCTTCAGATTTCAGGTCAAGAATCCAATAAATTGGCAGATGATATGGAGCAAATTTGTGGTGTACTGAATATGCAATTAACTTAGGGAAGGAAATATCCTTGTTAAATATAGGATCCTGTGTAAACATCAAAACGTCACAATTTTAGAATGTCACGTGTTCGTTCATCAGCATGTTATTCTGTCTACATGTACTAATTCTCAAATTCCTGTACTGATGCCATCATCTGATTAACAAATATCAGATACTAGTTTTGTGATTTGGATTTTTGAGTAGTCTTGGTAGCAGAGTTTGATGAAAGAGAGTAGAAGAAATGGAAGCTTTTCTTCTGATGTATAGTTCCTTACTTTAAAGTACAGGAAATAATAGGCAGGATATAATAATTACAAGACTCGATTACGTAAATAGGGCGTCAGTGTTCTCTTGACACGTGGTCTTCTCTTTCCGCCTTTGTTCCTCCATAATCAGGCGTTGCCCTAAAGCCGGTAGGGATAAATTTTCCGTCAACTCCAAGGCTTTAAATAAATGTTCATATGAGTCAGGCAAACTAAGGTGTAATTCCCACACTTGTTCTTCTTCACTGACAGTAACTCCTACTGAAACTAATTGTTCCACTATTTCCTTGTGTTGTTAATATGGCCAAGCATATCGTTTCCCTCCTTCGTCTTCGCATCGTGGTATTTCTTCTTGTAAAAGATGATGTTTTGCATTGACTTCTGTTCGTATTGCTCAGGTACTACGTCCCACATCTCCTTTGCCGTTCCTAAATTCATAATCGGTAACTGTGTGTTGTCGAGATGCAGATTTATTTCGGCCTGTGCTTTTTGGTTTCTTTTTCTCCATTCGTGGAGTATAGAATCCTCTATGTTGGGCCGCGACTCATCTCCATTTACTACATCCCAAAGATCACCACTTTCCATCCGCATCCGATGCTTCCACATGAAAAAACCGTTTCCATCAAATTTCTCCGTCTTGAGTCCTACTTTATACTGTGCTTCGTGTTGCCCTGCCATTATCGTATTTCAAATCGGTTTTCTTTCTTGCTTTTACAAAGAATCCTCTGGGCCCATAACCTGTTAAACTTAGTCGGACGAGTCGCACAGATCGCTAAGAAGTTGCGCCTCCAATAAACGCTACACACGTTCTACTCTTAAGTTGCTGAGAATTAAACAAAGAACATCCTTTAAAGACCACTCGTTATGAACACGTACTGAGTCAATCAAAAAACACTATATATGTAGTATAGATACAGCCTCGTTCTCACACTAATGACGTAGTCATAGTATAACGGAAAGATACAGATGATTGGCGTAAAGCGGATAATTCAGCACGAATAAGCAAACTCTGTCCATGTGGCTAGAAAAGTACAATCTGTACGAGCATACGAATGCTTAACAGGGAGTTCTTGCAACAATATATTCGCAACCGTCAAGAGAATGACACATTAAACTTGCCATCCGAACGTACATTTAATAAAATTCGTCAGATGTCATGTTGTCTGGGATACGAATGTGCTTGATGACCAGGAGTAGCTTGAAAGTGTATATGTATCATGTAGCAGGTTATCTCGGAATACAAAATAGCCCATGTTGCAGCTCAATCAAATCGAAATGTTGCAGGAAAGATATTCTTGACAATGCCACATTTTTTAAATTAAAAAAGATGTATTGAGTTCGAGGTAGCAGAGGCAATTTTTATTATTAATTTAAGTTGGGCTCCAACCTAGAAAGCTAACATTAAAAACTATGTTGCTCTCCTGCATTGTGAGTCATATTAAAGATTTCTTGATGTATCATTAATGCTGAACAGGCTGGTTCCAAATAACGCCAAAAATCTATATTTCACTTTATCTATACAAGTTAAGGGTGCATGGAATATCGCGTGCACAAACAGAAAATGTAAACCTTTTTTTTTAATTCACTAATGCGTAATATATTTTTGTCTTCCTTGATTGTATCGTATAAACTAACAACAGAACAACTTAAAAGTTGTCGGATAAGCAAAAGACGCCGATTCATTTGATGTCCAAATAAAGTGGCTGTACCATTACTGCAAGTTGCACAATCATTATCACTGATTTCATGACAACAACACATACTGGTATCTGTGATCGGCCTATTATCAAATTTTAAATTGTATTACCCTGTTGTCGAAGAAATTGAGCCATCCGCGAATTTTCAACCATGGAACTCGTTGCTCAATGAGGGGGCCTCACCAGACGACATTTTGATTGTTTTCTAAATTTGCGGAATATTTTAGAACTTTGTATTTTCAGAAACTCGTACAGGCAAATAAAACTTCATTACGCTTGTAGAATAACTGACATGCATTTCAAGTCCACTATTTTGTATGTATCCTGGGGGCTATGCAGTGTAGCCGCCTAGCACCTATGATATGTGAAGGCCTGCACGATCATATATATAGTCAATCGAAAACATTAACATCCTGCCAGGATTGTTTTCGGTTGACTTATATCAACATGGACAAATCACTGTGCTGAGACAGAAGCTGTTCACGTTGGTAAGTAGAAAGTTACCTCCACAAAAACATATTCAATACCTCTTAACTTGGCAACAGTTTACCTATGGGGTCTATCAAGAGTAGGGAGCAAAGCTAGGCTGTGTAAATTGATAACATAATTATCTGGACTTGCTAACTACGGACAGACACAATGGGAGTCTTTCTTCTACCTCTCGGTCGCAACCACCGAATTCGCTACTGTTGGATTAGGCCTGTGCGAAGGCTTTTTAGTCGGTAACTTACATTTTATAATCAGTGGATGGTAAACCCAACGTTTACCTAAATAAAGAGGGTTTTTGATTTGAGCGATGAAATCTCTTAACCTGAAATGTAACTCGACTTTGTCGTTTTACGTTCTAAACAGTTTGTGCAATTCTGAATCGTCAGTTTACCAAAACAGAAAATATCGACGAGGCTTAGTCAAGACGTTTGTGTCAGTATTTTTATATGAGAAAAACAGAAGCAGTTGTGAATCTTTTAATGCCCCTGTTGTCCAGCTTGAATAGCTGATGTTTAAGAAACTTCTGTTGCAGCATTTGAATGCGATTAGCTCGAGGCCAACGAAACTTTGAACTCAACAATGAATACCGTGCAGGTGCAAATACGCAGTAGAAATATAGACATTAGCAAATTGAATGATTTTCAGTGTTGGTTTAACAAAACTGGCACATATCACAAGTAACATCACGTAGGTCGAGTCTGGCCGTTGGCGATTCTAGTTCTGATACAAGTAATTACGAACTGGTGAGTCCTGCCAACGACAAATTAGCAAGATTCAGAACAGTTTTCAATGGTATTTGGCTTTGAGCCGACTCGTTCCTCGACTTCCAACATGCAATATTTTGTTTAATTTGACTATGAAGTTTGTCCCCCGTCTAAAGAAGAAAGAGATTTCGGTATTTGATCAACAAAGCTCAATTCGTCAATTTAGAATTCGTTGGAAGTGTTAAGAAAGATAGCTAATTTAATCTCCTCGACCAAAACTTGTGTGTGTTCAAAAAGCACGTAAGCTCAAGATACTCATATTTAACCTCTGCCTAAATACAACATAAGGTGAAACCTTGAATTTTCCTTGAACGACATTGACAATAGGGAAAAGTTTCAATGTCGCCAACAGTTTCAAAGGCTAGACTGTTTCACAGAAAAAGTCTCTTCAGGGTCTAGACTCGGTTTCTCCCAAGAGACGTCTAGACATTGTGCAAGTTGTGGTTTTACTTGCTATTGTCAGTTGTGAGTGCGTAGGGTAAAATATGGAACATGTTTGAGGATAATGCAAAATACGGAATACTTTTCAGCTCGATCGTAAATAGTCCAGTTGCGATATGGACAGATTCCTTCACGTACCAAACAAATTTGTTCAAATAAAAACTGTACGTCACCCATAACCCAAATTTGAAAATGCCATGTTCCACTGTGCGATCTAAGTGTGCAAATGTAGCATAATAGTTACGGAGCGTAGATGATTCCCATGCCAATGCCAGGGTTAGGGAATTAACAACAAAGTCAGCTCTTTATGAGTGTGGACACCCATTACCTGCTACCACCAATGGCATTTTGTCTGTGACGCGGATTCAAACTCACAGCCACAGTTTTGGAAGTTCTTCGTTTTATCCACTCTACTAGAAATCAATAAGCTCAAACGAATTAAGTACTGAGGGCCTAATGTGTACCAAATAACCGATAAAAATATTTTGCTGTCCTGCTAAACAGGCAGGCAATTCATCCTAAAATTTATGACATACAAGGCGTTATTCGCGGTAGAGGGCAAAACGCTGTAATTTCAGGGAGGCTTACATCGACGAAAGCATGGGTGTGGACACCCTGTCCCCACCCCCACCCCCACCCCCACAGCCAAACATGGCAGTAACTGTCCACCATGACATTTCGCGAAAGTCGGAAGTAAACCAATACCTATAATTTAGAGGGATTGCTCACAAACAATTTACATTACGTTAGTCCACGAACTTCTAAGTTGCCTCATGCTGCCTACGATTACTGGCATAAGGTGTCATGTGTCGTGGTCAAATCAAGAGGAGGACCTCGACTTACCAGCCTCAGGCTATTTATCTGCAAAGTACAGTGCTATCGAGCTCACTCTTCATTGGTTGTCTGAGATAGAGGGATACCCTGTAGCTGATGTATTACCGCACCTTACTGGTGTACTGCCGCAGTAGTAGCTTAGTGGCAGAGTGCTCGCTTTCTCATGCGAGAGGTTGTGGGTTTGAATCCACGACCGGGTCATACCAAAGACTTTAAAAATGGTACATAATGCATCCCTGCTTAGCACTCAGCACTTATGGGATAGATTATGGAAGTTAAACACACAGTGCTACCAGTGGGCCAGACCCCTACTGTAGCATTCACTGTAATTGTATGTGGCCCAAAGGCTAAAGAAACGGAGATGGGGGCCGCTCTAATACACCAAATGGTGTGGGAGGGACTTTTTGACTTACTGATGTACTATGGTACATGAAGGACACTAAAACGTTTCTAATCAGAGCAATGACTTTGCGAGAGAGCCGATTTGGTGACTTGGTTGAAAAGAAGAGAAAAGGTTTGACAAGCCCATAAAAGTAGTCGAGTTCAAAAAATCTCAATAAATCTTCTTGATCGCTGCTCCGTACACTCACAAGTATCTATGCACTCACTTGCAAACTTTATCTGGGTAACCAAACTACAGTTATGCCAATAAAATGCATAATCTTTGCAATGCTCCTCTTCATCTATACAGTTTCTCGTGAACTGATGCACAGTGATGTCAAGAGGAGTGTTCTACGAATGCTTTGCAGCTTGAGGAAGCTTGGTCCAATTGATATAAGGAAGGCTTATTTTTTGTCACCGAAGTCGTGTGAACCTGACTGCAAACGGTGTAACTAAAATTTAGATCTAATAGAAAAATCTATCCCATACAAGATAAGAAAGTGTTTTGCTACTTGGGCCCGAGTTATAACTCTACTTTAAACATGTTGCTGTAAACAAAACGGATTGTAGTGGTTAGAGCGGGGCATTTTCGTTTTATTAGTTTGTACAGTAAAATTTGTTGTAATTCTTCACCCAGTTTGCTAAAAAGTTTTCATGTCGACGCAGCGTACTTTGTTGGATCTATTAAACCAGTGGACTGCTTCATGATTTTTAAGATGCAGGTAAACGCGTTGTAGGTCGTTGTATGCCTCAAGATTATTTTTAAAAAGTTGAGTTTTCGGGTTTTTGAATCCTGTACCAAGAAGTTATTCTAGACCAGCCAACCGGATGAGAAAATTTAAACTAAACACAGGATCATTAAAACAATTCTTGTATTTAAGCCAATTCATCGACTCAGTCCACTTCCATATGAACAGCTTCTCGGTGACGTAGTCACAGCTTCGATTACCTTCCTTTTACATAGTTATTTACGTCCACTTAAGAGGAACTGCCTCAAAATTTATAATATTGAACAAAATAATACCAGTGGTCACCTGTACCCTGCCACCGCTTATAGACATCGATAAAACCTCATTCCAGAAACACGAAACAATATAGATCATAATCACTGATTGCGTCTCTCTCTGCATGTTGATACTTTTGACAGAAATAATTTATTACCAAGAATTACCCTTAAATTGTACCTAGTATCTTGAAGGAACCAACGAACACAAAGTTTTAAGCCTGAAAGCTATAAGCATTAAAACATTTTTTTACCTCATTTTTGAAAAATCAATGGTACCTTCTTGTTCTCCCTCTTTAATTTATCAAGGTAACAAGACAAAGATACACTGCTAAGACACTGCAAGCGGAGTAATTAGGGCTTGTGCTTTTCATAGAGGACGGGTGTATACCATGAGATATGCTCTATATTGAACTATACTCTACATAATATCGGTCGGACAATCCAAGCTATGGTACGCAGATTTCTGAAAACGACATCAGCGTAGAAAACTGGGAAGACGTAGCTGCAAACCACAAGACCTAACTTATCATGCTCCATAAACAAATTTAGACAGAGATGAGAAGATCTTTATAGTTGTTGAAGAAAGAAAAACCAAGAAAATAGCGCGCACCCAAGAAACCCAATCCTCCTCATCTGCCTACATGCGCTCGCTTTGGCATACTGTCCAAACTGGTCTAGTATGCCACAGTTGTCACTGTGCCAGTTGTATGGACTAACCGTATTTATCTATCTATCTGTCTGTCTTTCTGTCTGTCTATCTATCTATCTATCTATCTATCTATCTATCTATCTATCTATCTATCTATCTATCTATCTAT
>JANTCA010000896.1:0-12372 GCA_024741275.1 Chironex yamaguchii
TACCTAACATTAGAGAGATTTGTATTTGTATAATTAGTTAAATATATACCAGAATGAAGTTTAAAAATTATTATTATAATTTTTATTTTTACTACAGTATTTGTTGCATAGCTCTACAATAGTTTAAGTCCTACCTTAGCAGTAGAAGTCATTATGTAATTCTAAAAGACAGAAAGGCGAATCATCTCAGTGTTGGTGTCCCATAGGGCTTTGTTCTTGGCTGGCTTTCTTTATATAAAAAATCTTCCAAGCTCTTCAAACAATTTATCTTATTATCTATTTTCAAATGACATAAATATCTACTTTGAATCTAACAGTGTAGAACAGCTATAAATGTGGTTAACAAAGAACTGAAGCATGTAAAAAAGTAGTTAGATGCTAACAAACTTGCTTGAAATATAGACAAGACTAACGTTATTATTTTTCATTCCCGACTAAATTCCTTGAATGAAACAGTTGCTATGAAAATTAGCAAGAAACATATGAAACAGACTTTGTTGGTCTTCTTCTGGATGAGATCCTTAATTGAGAGTATTACTTAAGTGAATTTTCAAAACGTTAGCAAAAACTAGTGCTATTTTTCTAAATAAGGCATATTTTACTTATCAATGTTTTAATTTCCTTTTATAACTCGTTGTTTGCTTACTTTCTTTAATATGGAATCATTGCCTGGGGTCTTACTTATGGCATCTATATTAAACCGATACATACTCTACAAAAGAAGGTTGTTAGAGCTATTGGATTCATGAGCGACTTCATGGTTTACTTCTCCATCTTCTCCAATTTTTTCTGACTTGAAAATTCTTGAGTTGTATGATTTATTAACTCACCATTAACTCCTTTGTAAAAGGAATAAACGGAGTTATTTAATCTAGTGCAAACTTGTTAGTGACGATACAATTTTATCAGAATGCTTTTGATTGAGTGGAAATTTGATTGTTTGGCGAGTGCAGCCCATCATCCCATCACGAGGAGAACCAATTGGCATTAATGGAGTGGAGTATGTCATGTCATCATTGGAAGAACCCATCAGGATCAATGTCAGTGGCGGCTGATAGGGTTTTTTGTTCGAGGGGGGGCACATTTCAGACTGGGCTGAGAGGCTGAAAGAAAGGAATTATAGGAAATCGCTATAGAGAATTGGACCTTTCTTTTCTTGCTAGTTTCTTACTTAGAAGCAGTGCTCAATCAAACAAGAAGCAACTCACTTCATTTCATTGTCTGGGTTCTTACAAAAAGAATGTGTGCAAACAAGGGGAGAAGGGGTCTAATTGTGTTGCATCTGCAATATATCAATGATAAATAAATGTTTCAAAAATACAAACTGCGGGAAAGAATGTTATATATAATGGTTCTGTTCTTAAATCTGATTGATAAAACGTACAGAGGATACTACTCTTGTATGCAAATATCCTCTCAAATTGCAAATTGCAAATTGCAATGGTTACTTTTGTTACAAATTCCATCCCTTTTAGTGTAAAGACAGCTCTTTAATGGAATGAGGTCTCTTTTTTGCATAATTTTCAACTGATTTAAAGGGACCATTAACAATCACGAGTATCACATTGGACTCACAGTATTCGCATTTGATGAATGTAAGAAAACAACAAAGAAAGAAATATTACAAGACGGACAAAATACATACATCACAGAACAAAGTCTTCAGTCTCGATCTACCGATTTAAGATTGGTAAAGTTATTCATTTCGTTCTTCTATGATTCTGAGGATTGCAGAAATTGAACAGTTTTAAAGCCACATCCCTGGCTCCCTCTATGGCCACAATGTCACTTGTTGGAAGGTGAAAGATATTGTATTGTCACACGCTACGTTTTATATAAAATATACTTACAGCCTGCCGGAGAAGAACTTGGTTTTCAACGTGTTGATCTAAGGTGTAGTTTATAGATTGTGGACAGTCTAAGATTTACCCTCTACTAGCAATGTATTTTTTAGTACTCGAAGCATTACTCAAAGTCTTACAAATAATTCTTTGTTCCATATTGCATAATAAATTGACTTAGAGTACCTCAACTTTCGGTTTTTGATTGTTGATCTCTCAGCATAAGCAAATTCAATTTTACTGAGACTTTTGCTTCAGGATTTTCTGGTCAACTCAAAAGTAACGATTTTCGACTTGAATTTGGTAGCTAATTTGATATCTTAATAGTCCTGGATCTCAAAGAAGTCTTTGTTGACCAATAGTTTATTAACGTTATCAGGGTAAAGTTCATCGACCAAGTGTACAGATAGATCCTCTTTTCATACATTCAAGGACAAAGCATCAATTGCATCACTGGCTGAGAGGGCTGTTGCCATATTCTTTCAATGTAACTTGGTCACTGTATACGTTTAAGGAAGTTGATTTTACAAGGAGGCAAAATAGAAAAATCTGTTACATTTTGATAAAAAATCATTAATCTTATTACATAAAAGCAACTACACTATAAATTTTATAGATACATGCAAGCATCAGTCTTGAAATGTGGCAGGCACATTTTGTATACCAAAAAGCACTAGTAAATACTCAGACCAAACATCTGGAGTTACAAATGGTGAAATTTGTCTTGCACTTTGTGACAGTGGCACGTCCTAGTTTCCTTTCAGAATATCAATTTGGTGACATATTTTGCTTTGCAAATCCTATCTGCACAGTTTTCTAACTTTGGTAGAGGATACGTGGCATTCATGGTAACTGCACCACATTTTTATAGTCAGTGAAAAATCTCTAATTACCTTCTGGTTTGGTACTAAAAAATACTCAGAAAAACCTCCAACTATTTCTGTAAAGCTGAATTATCTTATTTTCTAAGATGAAGGCAACTTTTGTTCTCACAATTTCCTTTTTCTGAGGATTAACCCAATTCGGATTTTGCTAAATAGGTAGAGATTCACCTTCACCTAAAACGTGTTCAATGACATTAGTCCTGGCTGGAACATCAGAAAATATCTGTGTGTATTTAATAGTCATGTATTTTAGCTCTTTTCTCTTTTTTGATGACAAATGTTTAGGTTTTTTATCACGATCGTTCAGAAGTTCTTTTCCACAAGACTGGTCATTTGAACTACTTGACTCACATGAGTCTGTGTCAGTATGATTACTCAAACAACATGGATTTCCCCACGATAGTTTCCTTCCTAGTTCATTAAGTTATCATTACCGAATATGGTAACTCGGTTATCCTCCCAAAGACTTTCACACTAGCATTATGAAAGTTACATTGCAGAACAAGTGATCCAAAACCTAAGTTCTAAAGAAGTTCTCTTGATCTTTTCACTGATATTCGTAATGTAGAGGAGTTAATCCGTTTCGGTCTCAACTTTTCTTTTTTATATTTGGGTGCTGCTGTTCTACTTAGGGCCTTCTGGCCGTCCGTTAACTGATATCCGTTGGAAAGGAGGAAAAACTTCAGGTGACTTTCTTCTTTTTTTGTTCTTGATATGATCTTTCTTGCCGTTCCAAAAAAGTAGTGATGGTAATGTTAGCTGTGGCTGGAAGTTGGGATGTGTTGTTGAGGTACTGTTCTATGTGGGTTGGTTTTCTGTAAATATTATTGCTGCAATTTGACTGCCTCTCTATTAATACTTCAAGAAAGGATAATTCTCCTTCTACCTCCTTTTCCATGGTGAGGTTATGTTGCGATGCATCGTATTGACTCGTTTGAAGAAATTGTGTAATGGTATCTGATGTATATTCTACTTTATTTTTCTTACTGCTGTTGCTAAAATAGACACAATTTCTTTTACAGTGATGGAATTGGTGCAACCGAGAGATTTAAACCTTTCATCAAAAGAGATTCTTCTGCTTATGATAAAGATCATCTTGAGAGGCTAATTATTCAGAGCGACTTGTCGGTAATGTTCTGTGTTGAAGCAGCCTTACTTTTCAGGTTTACTTTGGTGACACTTTTTGGTGGATTGCAGTCTTTTGTTGTGGTTGTTATCTTTACAAGAGACTAAGGCTTTGTAGTGTTGGGCAGTAAGAGCCTTGTGCACGTTGGATGCAGGTTTCTGCAAGACTGCAAAACGTTGTAGACATTTTCGGTGATTTAAGTGGATCCTTCTCTGGAGCAACTTTCGGCTTGTTCTTTCAAACACATTTCTGGATCGACTGGTAGGAACTGGGCTGTGAGGATCATAGGCATCAGATGGCTATGTAAGCAACTTAAATAAAATCTGAAGTGATTGGTAAAATCAACAAGAGACAGACGTTTTCGAGCACTGTTGCTTCGTCCTCTGTCCGGTAATGATTTTAAAAGTCCTTTTTTTTCTTGTTGCTAAGAAAAGTATTGTTTGAGTCGGACACTGTGTTTGCCACCATTTAAGGATTGTGCCAACATTTGGCAGCAGTGATACGGAAAAGATAAACGTGAGGTAGCCATCATAACATCTTAGCTTGTTGAAGAGAGTGGATCGTTCATACATTTTCCTGGCTGTTGTGCTTGTCTCCTTCTCTATGATTTTTATAACATACCTGTTGATTTTAAGCAACATACCTACGTGTCATTGCCTTTCCTGTCCTGTCACTTGATTTGATTTGAATTAACTCAAATCAGTTGTTGTGCAGATGTTGTCCAGTGTTGATGAAGAGAAGAAGCGATCAGGTCTTGAGTTGAGAGTTTTAGAAATGGCAACGTTGTTGAATTATTTTGCGAAAAAAAAGAAACGAATGATAAAGAACATGAGAGCAAAACCGTTGTTGCATGCAATGATGATTCAGCCATGTCCGAAAACGAGGGAGAGAGAAGCAACATAGTAAGTACCAGTTCAACAATTGATATTAGAGAGTCTTCTGAAACCGAAACAGTTAAATTGAACAGACTTTGCACAGAGTTTTTTAAAATAAGGAAGCCCCACATCATCCCTGCTTGAAAGATTACCCAAGGACGAAGTTTGGAACAAAACTGCGCCATTTTAGCTCTGACTGGTGCAAGAAGTTTGAGTGGTTGGAGTACAATGAAGAACTAGAAGCCTGCTTTTGGTTTCCATGCCGAGTGCTTGTGCCAAACCCTTCAGAGAAAACCTTCACATGCATTGGGCTTCATAACTGGCAACATGCAAGTGACAAAATGAAGGAATTGCATTGTCATAACAATTCCGGTATGCACAAACAAGGAATGATCACCTACGAACAGCACAAACTTTGGAAGAGTCTGAATTGTGTCACTGTAGTGTCACGTTGACATCCCTAAGCAATGACCAAAAGGAGTGGCTGATTGCTGTTTTTAATGTGACAAAGTATTGTGCGCTAATGGCCTCCCCTTTTATGGCCCACATGAGTCAGACATTGAAACCGCTGATGTTTGTTTTGAGAACATTTTCACAACTCCTATTCCCATTGGAACCAACGTGGTGACAAATTTACAAAAAATCACCAAAGAACGCTAGATATACTTGGCATGACATACAGTATGAAGTGATAGAGACATTAGCCTTCCTGGTGAAGAAGAAAATTGCTGAAGACGTATGTGAAGCAGAATGTTTTACAATTATGGCAGACGGCACAACTGACAAAAATTGGGTAGAGGTTCACGGGTTAGTCTGTCATTATTTAAGTGCTGAAGGGAAAGTAAAGGAGCATTGTGTCAACATGAAAGGTATACATGATTGGTCGGCTAAAGGTATTTTTGATTTTGCCAAAGATTCTTTGGACGAATTCAATATATCAGCAGATGGTCTTGTGTCTCAATCATTCGATGGTGCTAGTGTGACGTCAGGAGATTATGGGGGCTTGCAACGACTGATAAGTGGCTTTTGTGATAGTTACATTCTTTATGTTCACTGCTTCTCCATCATCCAGGCCTTGTCAGTGGAATTGGAAAGCAAAAAACTAAAGTGCGAAGCCCTTGCTTTGGCAATCGGACTCCTGCGTGAAATGGGACATAATGAAGACAATCCATTGTTGGCATTCATTGATGCCATCTTAATCGAAGTGCTCAAGCAGATTGGCATTGTTGTAAAACAGCTACAATCCTCAGACTAATTTTTAGTTTCTGCCTTAGAAGTGGTAAAATGCGTCCAATACGATATAAAATCATTGTGTGAGAACATGACAGAAGAAAACGCGCAGAAGCTGGTGACAGATTTTGTAAGTACTGACAACATACGCCAAAGACCAAAAAGGACCACCATGCTTCCATCTGCTTTAGAAAATTTTGTTGCCACTAGTGCAAGCATTCGACGACCAAACATCTTCAGAGAATGCTTGGACATGTTGACGACAGAATTTAACCGAAGGTTTTCCTCACAAAATTTTCTGCTGTGGGAAGCAATGTCAGCTCTATCTCAATCTCCAACCATTACCTCAATTTTCGTGCTCTCAAACCACTATATGAGTATGCGGAAAAAATTCCCATCTTGCAACAATTTTTTCTGAAAGAACAGTCGTCAGACAGCCTAATGGCTGAGTGCAGAATTTTTTTCACGTGTTTTGAAAAAATACCAGTGGCCAAAGCAAGACAACGGCAGGGTCGACTTAACAGAAGATTCGGACTCGCTTAAGAAATTCTACATTAATCATCATTATATTAAAATTATGTTTCTTGGTACTTTGTATTAATATTTCAAAAGTTTCAAAACTTGAAAACTGTCTTAAGTAAAACTGACATCTATAAATCTTTTCGTCTGACACTAATGACATAGATTCGTCAGTGTACGGTGACAGAAAACAAAGCAGAATTTGTAGTGCAATGTAAGATGGAAAATTGACCGATAAGAAAGCAATGAACCAAGTATTGGGCTAGAAAAGGCAAAGAGAGAAGGCAGAAAGGAATGAAAGGACAAGAAAAACAGGGTAACATGATAAGATAACCACCAAATCAAACTAGTGGAACAACCGGAGGGGAACCATAACATCATTCTGTTAACACAGCCTAGGGTTATGCTTCCCAATGGAAAGTGACGGTTTTCGATCCTACCTACAAATTACACTACAAATTCAGCTATGTTTTCTGTTACTGTATTCTGAGGAATCTATGTGATCAGTGTCGGACGAAAAGCTCTATAGATGTACAATATTTAGAATGTCACATTCACATACCATGTCCATTTGTCTGAAGATGTCAAAGTATTTGATGAAAAATAATAAAAAAAACTTAGTTAAACATAAAGTCGTGTCTCTTACTTTAAGAATTATTAGCCTCATAGTCACGTTTGTTGGTAGATAACTTTTTTCACCTGACATCTATTGTATAGACCTTTTCGGTGTTACGTCACACGGCCCGTTGTCAATGGCAACGATCCGACGAAGGGGCAAACAATGAGGTCCATCAACAGCGTTTCCTATGGAGCATGGTCTTGTTTTGGCATTATTTTAGTGTTTGTAAGGTCTTGTACGTTGTAGAATGCCAGTTAAATACATTAATAAGTGGGGAGAAGCACATGGAAGATATTTAGAGAAACCTGAGGGTCCTTCCGTTTTATAAAATTTCTGTCTTGTGAAGTATACTTGCCATCTCTGGCAGTAATGTCGGTGTGTGTTCACAACACAAAAACCTAACCTCTACAGAGTTAAGTCTTTGATGTAAAGTTACTAACATGATGCTCTAGACACTTTATCTTGGCCATAAGGTATTCTTTTTCTTGCTTCAAGTAGTCAGTCTTCATGATTGTCCACTTCAGCTTCAAGTTCAGTTTCACTGTAGACTACAGAAGTGAAGATTCTTCATTAGGGGAAGCGTCTTATGAATAAATAGCAGTTTGTAAGTGTAGGGATCACGTTTTTTGGGATAGATTTGTTTCACAGAGTAATTTTTTTAGGCTATCTACCTTTCTTACAGTTGTTAGTGGCCTCAATCGGTACGTTCTTCTGACCCTGTATTCAAAACCACGCAAAAGTCGAAAGCAAATGGACTTTATAAAGAAGCTTAAGGCTTTCCCAATCAATCCATGATTACTGTATCCATTGGCTATACAGCTTTTTGACATTTTCAAAGCAAAATAACTTAAAAACTAACCAGCAACTAACCTTCCCTCGCACCACAACTTAAAGTTTTAATGCCTCGATCGGCTTTGTTTGCCCCTTCAACTTGTTGCTATGCGCGGTTGTTAAGGCGAACCGAAAAGGTCTATTCTTGAAATTGTGTCCCCCCTCTTTAAATTTGTTCTGCCCCCTACATGAAGGAGTGTTGTTTACCGCTGACCCTTACTTGGTCAAAGCGAACTGTCATGGCGAGCAGCAAGTGTAGGGACAAGTGGCTAGCAAGAGGATTTCACCTCCTGTTAACTGGATTTGTACTCGCGGCACTATTAGTGAAAGATACAGGTTGGTAGACATACTACGAGCATGTTCTGTATAGCTGTTACTATTACTTCTAAGTAAAAACAAGGTAGCGACCACACAACAATCTATGGAAATTGAATCACGATTGACTCCAATGGCAGATGCAAAGTTTTTAAGCTACAAAGTCAAGATACAGTAGTATTTTTATTTTACTTTGGGTGACATTTCAAATTTATTTTAGCGTATGGAAACTCTTAGTAAACCCATAGTGATGGTAGGGATGACCGAAAGGTTATGTATAAGTATTATCTTACTTGATGTAAAGCAATATACAGTGCAAGACCTTCAAGTACCACAATGGGACGAGTATTTATAATGGGACGATCTAAATGCGGAATATAGAAATACGTGGCTAGTTCGAGGGAAAAGTAAATTTGTTATCATGAGCAATGGTAGTTTGAGTCTGGGTCCTACGACTGCAACACTTGCTACTGAGCTGAACTGAAACAACTCAATAGGAAATGTTAAGCAATGTTATTGTTTACACTAACCATCAAACTGTTGACTACCAAAAACGTTCCTTAGCTTGTGATATCATGACGTGAAATATATAAATGCATTAATGTGGGATACATTAAAAGCGTGTATAAAGTCAAAAGCCAAGACAGAAATCAAATAACTAGTGCATTTTTTTCTTTTCCTGGTTTTGGTATGTAAGTACGATTAATTATTATGCAACAGATCCTTCCCTTGGTCATGACTTATATGTGTCTCAACAGATCACGAAATGTTGGATGTTTTAAGGGGTCTAATGATTTTCCTGTAGGATTGCTCTTATTCCTTAACTGTGGTGTACCTACATCATGTTTACTGTTATGAAGCTCACTACATGAAGATCTTAAGAATTTTCTTATTTTTCGTTCAGCTCACATAGCTATTGGATGTGAGTTTTAAATGTAAAAGAAAGATTATTGTAAAAATGGGTTGTAAAAATGCTGATCACACTGGGTCATAACAAATATTCAGCTGGAAATCAATGAAAAATAAACCTCAGTAATTAAGATACAAGTTGTCTCTGTCCTGGGTCCAGTCTTCCCTTGTACTTATGTATTTAAATATTTGTTAAGAATGTAGCATTATCACAATAGCTCGGTAAGTGGGAGCCAACCAAGATCAAACACACAACCCTCATCCCAAAACCCGAACACTTATGCTGTAAGCCTTTGGTATTGTGAGGCAAAACTCTGTGAAGTAATTCATGTTAATGTTTAAGTGTTTTCGTTACATCAGTGCCAAATGTTATTTTAGGATCTCCAGAGTGTGATCACACACTTGTGCCTTCACATGCACCTGGAAAGAATTGTGTGTGCTATTTGTAACTCTTCTAATTCCTCATAATCTTCAGACCATATTTTAGCTACGTTTTTTAACTCGTCATAAAGTTGTGAAATCCCAAAGCTAATTTTATGCCAATTTTAACATTTACGAATGTGATTTTTGTATGATTTGCTAATGCAAACATTACAGTGTTATGTGTAGTAAGTTTATTGTCAAATGTGTATATTGTTTTACAATCAAAAATGACGAGTTAATCATTGATTGTTTCCAGTATTTATATTTGTAGGCCTGATAATAAATATAGAACAAACTACACTAGCCAATGATGTCCTATATTTATTAAAAATTATGTAAATTCTTCAAAATCTCATATAACATTTCAAATAATACTTCTTCAGTTTATATATATATATGGTAGCCACAAGGTGACAATTTTAGTAATCTTAAGTGTGTAAGAAAAGGTAGCTTTTAACAGTTTTAGACAGGACAATATTGTAGTCATAAAAGAAGCAGACAAGGAATTGGCTGTAGTGTTATGGGATAGGAAGGATTATTTTTGGAATCTTTTAAACTGTTGAGAGGTATATGAAAAGTTGCAAAGGGATCGCAGTGAACAGTTAGAGGGGCTAGTCACAGAGACATTAGAAAGTTCAGAACAAGCCAGTAAACTTAGTCACCTTGTAGTTAAGTTTCAGAAGCTTACAGAAAGCAGACGAGGAAGATTCTTCCAATTGCAACTCTCTATCTAAAATTCTGGCCCTTTCTATCTGACTTTCTACAAATTCCTCTTGGTACCCTCTTTACTTCAACCAACTAGATAACTGAGAAGCTCTAGCATTAAAAAGATCTATATTCAAACATATCCTACGTAATGTCAATACCTGGCTGTAAGGTATTGCTTTTTTGTATGGAATGGATGGCATGATTTGTGATGTAGGTACTGATGTGTGTCTGTCTCTTTGCAAAAAGGTCGGTTTCCACTAATTTGTCTTGTTTTCGTACTGTCACGTCTAAAAAAAATAATCTCAGTTTTTGAAACGCGAGTAGTGAACTTAATGGTCAGATGAAAGAAGTTAATGTAAGCAAGAAAGTCCTCAAGAGATTCCTTGCTGTCTGTCCAAATAAATAATATAGGTTGTCTATGTAACAGAACCAGGTCATTGGGGCTACCTTATTATTTTGTAGCATACGACTTTCTATGTAGTGCATAAATATGTTAGCGTATGCTGGAGCAAATCTAGTGCCTATAGCTGTACCTCTAAGCTGTCTACACAAAACCCATTAAACTCAAAAAACTTGTATTCTGAAACTAATCTAGCTAAAGAGACAAGTTTGTCTGTAGAAACAGAGGGATCAGTGTGGGTATTAAGAACTTGATGAAGTGCTGAGAGACTGTCCTCGCGTGGAATGTTAAGGTATAGGCCTACAACATCGGCAGTGCAGACGAATGCATTCTCAGGCAACTCACCTAGCTCTTGTAGTCTATGAAGGAAATGGTTAGTATCCTTAATGTAAAACTGAAAGGTTTTAGCTAGAGGAGCTAGTTCTAAATGTAGAAATTTTGAAATGTGTTCAGTAACTGAACCACAGTTAGAAATGACTGGTCTACCCACTACCCCGCTAAGACCCTTGTGTATTTTGGGAAGTAAATACAATCTGCCTAGTCTAGATTCTCTAATGTGTAAATAATTTAATGTTTCCTTATCAATATCATTCTGCTGTCCTATTGTATCCAGTTCTTTACTACCTATGTCACTAATACCAGCTGCCACATCTGCTCCTACTACACTGTATACTTCTTCTATGCTCAGCTGTCCTAATGCTTCCTTAAAATAGAAGAGTTAGATGACCAAAGTAAGAATGGATGTCGTAAGTGTGGTAAAAGGAAATGTCAGGTTTGTGAAATTGTGGAAGAATATAATAGTTTTAGGGGTAGAAACAGTGAGAGAGAGTAGTACATTAACCGTCATTTTCATTGTAGTTTACATGTTAGAGTGCAAGAATTGTCATAAACAGTACGTAGGTAGCACAAAGACAAAGTTTAGAATTAGATATAATAATTACAAGGCAGCGAATAGAAAGTTTAGGCAGGGTGAAAGTGTACCTCAGGCAGAATTGTTTACTCTCTTTTTAGAGGAAGGCCATACTGGTTTTGAGGAAGATACCAAGGTTCTTATCATAGATAAAATAGTTGGTGATATGTATAAAGAGAGTTTTTGCAACATAGGTTGAGTAGATTTGTACCAGATGGGCTTAATACCAGGGAAGTTGAGTACTAGAATTTGCCCTCATTAATGCATATTCTATGCTTTCTACATTTTATATGCACTTATGTTTTCATCTTTATCATTTACACTTTACTTCTTTTATTCTAATTTGTCGGTTCTACTCTGTATTTCTTCTTGTGTGTCTGCTTTTCTTTCTCAGGCATTTGATGATAAGTGTAATTGTTCTCTTGTGTATTGTTAAAATTGTCAGGTATGTGTCACCTTAGGTGTTTAAACAATATATCAAAATTCTTTTAACATCTGTTCTTTTATGTATTAATCTTCTGTTGCTATAACTTATGTAACACTTGTTTTGTTTGTTCTATAAAAGGTCCATGTATGCAAGTTAGAACAGTTTTCTAAAGAACAATTATTCGTTAAAAGGTGTTTATTTCTTTTAATTATTATATTTTAATAAACATGGATGATTGAGCTCTGGACTTTTATAAATATATTACAAATAGTAATAATAGGTATTACAAATATCTGACACTGATGAAGGCTTAAGCCGAAACACAGAAAAAATTAATGAATTTCCCCTTACCCAC
>JANTCA010000897.1:0-12372 GCA_024741275.1 Chironex yamaguchii
GTAAGGGGAAATTCATTAATTTTTTCTGTGTTTCGGCTTAAGCCTTCATCAGTGTCAGATATTTGTAATACCTCAATAGACACAGTGCTTTTTATATTTGTCAAGAGTGGAGCATTACCACAATAGCTGCACTAAGTGGGAGCCCACCGGGCTCGAACTTGTAATATATACATATATCATCTATGCTAGTATTCCTCATTCTGTCGCACGACTAAGGCCTTGTAGGTCGAAAATTTGCCGATGTATCGTTATCTTCAATAAGGCGTTAAAGTTACAAATTTATTTTATTTCCTATTTAACATGGTGTTCAGCCACCGTGGTTGTGGTCACCCAGCCACGGTGGCCGAACAGTATACGCGGTTATTGTCATAGTCATAGTTCTGGTTATCACGGTCGTCATGGTGATAATCGTAATCGTTTCCATTCTCTTTCGCAGTCATCATCTTCGACCCTTATCGTACCTTGTCGTTACCTATGAGTATACGTCATAATTAATCATCACCCTTGAGCGTAACTGAGACTAAGCAATTGCTTTTGTGTGAAAACCTTCGTCAAACCAACGTTGAGTATAATACGAAAATTTACCTTGTGATATTAACTAATGACAAATGTAACATAAATCTTGTACCAAAAAGTGAGTGATACGTGCCCAGAAGGATGTCGTCTATACACTGTATAGATTAATAAGATAGATGTGCTCCATAAAATAATTAACTAGACGCCCTTTTGCAAACACATTGCCGTTAAAACGCAATTGAATTAAAGCAAACTTTCCTAAACGACGCCCTTTTTAGCCACAATGATTCTTCATGTTAACCACAAGACTGTTAAGCTATCGAAACTCAACAAACTTCAACGATTTCACATACACCTGTCCTACTTCTAACTGTGTCATGCTTAAATCTTGCACGAATTAAACATCTTAATAACCTTCCAATAGCACCCGCCTCCTCGAGAAAGAGTCCCAGATCCCATAAGTTGACTTAAATTTCTTGTTTCATAGTCTGCCAGCAGATGTAAGCTTTATTTGGCTCATGTAGTCCATCAAGTACAGACAAACGTAGTCTCACAATAACTGATTTGCGAACCCTTGTGGGTAGAATGATTTAAAACACTGGGCTGCAGTTGCCGGGGGGTAGGGAGACAGAGGGAAAGAGGGCAATCGCCTCCCACCTCGCAAAGTGAACATTCTCAAGAACTCTCTGTTAACAATTGTCAGCTATAAATAATGGACTTTGTATCATGGAATTATTACTGACCACCTGCAAACTTTTCCTGTTGGTTACTTTCTATGTCCTGTTTTGCAACAGTGATTTTGGTTTAAGCATTACGAAATGAAGCTGAGCAACTTAGTTTCTGGCAGACGTTCTACTCCACCATTTTTCAGACAGACTACGGTCCTGAAACAGTAACCGAGACATCGTGCAGTAGATTTCGCGTTGTTGATCAAAACATCATTGTTTATGGAGACTATCTCTTCGTGTGTCTTAAAACCCGGCACGAGAACGGGATAGCGTACTGCGGATTTTGATATTAGGTAGATTCCCACAGTTTACCATAATATAAACAAATGCATGACTGTCAGTTAGCGGAGCTTGAAAAAAAAATCCTATAAATATCATAAGCGATAAACGGGAAGAGATATGCTTCGTTAAGGCTAATCTCCATTAAAGCGAATCGCAGCGAAATACCGCGACCAGCGACTAGTAAGCGTGCGCATTAAAGTTTTTCATGCCATGTGACTGGTCGCTGCGTTTCGCTAGGTAGTTCAGATCAGTTTAACTTTTTAGCGATCGCCAGCGAAAATCACCTGAATAATCAAGAACCAAAATGGCGACCATTGCCTTGAGGTTGCAAACACCCCACCATCACTCTGCTTTCCTGCTTCACCAATATCTACAATTGTAAATTCGTAATCACTGTTAACATCAGCCATCAAAACAATACTGTGGGTGCCTTTGTGGTTGAAAAAGGTAGAACCTGCACGTGGTGGGGCTTGCATTACTACATGTTTACCATCAATTGCACCGACACAGTTTGGGAAGTTCCATTTAAATTCAAACATTTGTGCAATCTCTTTCCTCTCTTGTTGAGTACTTGGGGCTTTGAGAAAACCATTTTCTAACAGACTTGTCCAAATTGCTTTGCACATTTCCATAATGATACGTCCAACGTTGGTAGGACTCATACGATAACTCATAGCAATCGTTGAATGGGAATCACCAGTTGCTAGATAGCGCAGGGTAACAGATAGTCTTTCTTCTGGACTAATTGGTTCCCTGCTTCTGCAATTCTTCAACAAACACGGGCCAATGAGACTCAGTAGCTCCTCAAATTTCATTGGTAGCATTCGAAAATATCGAAAGAACAGCTCATGATCACAAAGCTTCATCGCAAACACAAGCTGATAATATTTGCCTTTCTCCAAACGACCACGAAATATCTTGCGAACCCAAAATTTATGCTTTCTATGGCCTTGGCTTTTACCCCTTAATTTTTCTCTTTCTCTTAAAGCAAGAAGAAATGCAAAGCGGTGATCACCAGACATATTTGTTGATGTTTTGATTGCAAAAATGGCGCCAAAAATCTTCCGCGACCATTACTTTATTTTGATGGTTCGCTGACGACCAGGAGAACAAATGGAGATTGATATCTCGGCATTTCGCTGGCGATCGCGCGAATCAATCGCTGCGATTCGCTTTATTGGAGGTTGGCCTTTAGTTAACGTCACTAAAAGAAGTCAAAACCCTGATGACCGTCACGATCTCTGGATCAAGCTGGAAATATCAGATAATGTTGGCTATTACGACTAGGTTGGTGAGAAACCAGATTCTCATCTCGCTTAAGCTCATATCAGCGACAAAGATGAAAAAGAAACATCATGTTTCTTAAGGGCAATCTAAAGCTTGTTAAAAGATATACGAGGCCACGGTCAAAGTGTCCTTTCTATAAAAAGTGACCTTGCTGATACTGTCTTGTGGATCGATGTTTTTGTCTAGCAGCACAACAGAACGATTCAGAGAGAAAATAAATGCTTCAACTACAGGCAATTCTCAGAATGCTGAATGGTTCATATCGTGAAATCGAAAGAAAAATTCTAATGCTTCACAGTAAACCCATGTATAACACTATGTGTGATAGTTGAGAAAATTGTTTTTCGTAGGCGTTGACAGTAACTTCTTTGGCTTAAAAATAGCTCAAAATAATTTAATGTTTATCTTATGCAGGCTCCACACTTTTTGCCGCTATAATTGAATGAGAGTGTTATCAAATAGATATTTGAGCTGTAACTTACTCACCGACCTTCTTTCGGTCAATTAAATGTATCGCCCGCTTAAAGGCGGGTCCTTGTCTCCAACATGATTTGGTGACCACAAAATCTTACTTTTCTCGACAGAAGGCATGCAAGGAAGTGGTCCTTAAGTATCACCTATTGCATTATTCCTAAACCTTGGCAACCTTTGCTGATACAATTTGCCTTTTCCGTATGTTTTCATGACAGATAAAAAATATCAGAAAGTAAATCAAAACTCATATACCTTGTCAAACATAAGAACAAAATGAAACAAGAGTCACAGCATCAAAACATCACACAAACCTTGAGTCGAGGAGTCTTTCCATGCAAAGGCAAATTTCCCATCGTTTCCATGTCGGTCCAATCCCCCGGTGTAAACCTCCGTTGGTGAGCATTCGGACAATTTAATCAGATCCCCGAGACCATTAACAAAGTCGGCATAACGTGGGTACCCATAGACATTACTAAGAATTGACCTCTCGTTGTTTTCTTGATCCGGCCCAACATAAAGAACTCCAATTTTGTGGGTATCAAAGGAAGGAATACCATCCAGTATCTTGACGGCTCTTTCAATGACCTGATTGATAAAAAAGAGACATTCTGCGTACAATAAAAACCGAACAAAATACAGATCATCTACTTATACCAAGTGGTAATGAAATCTGGAGAACAAATGCAGATACCGCAAATATCCCGGTTTCCTGTTGACAAGCACCTTTCACGCAAATAAGCAACAATTAGTTCTCTCCAGCCCCATACTTAGCCGAAAGTCCATCACTGACTATTATAATAATCACAAGTTACTTTAAGTTTGTTACATTACATAAACCAGTAAACACAACACAACACAACATAACATAACATAACATAACATACGATTAGCATAACATAGCATAACATAGCATAACATAGCATAACATAGCATAACATAGCATAACACAACATAGCATAGCATAGTATAACATAACATAACATAACATAACATAACATAACATAGCAAAACATAACATAACATAACACAAATAACATGAAAGAACACTATAAAATACAATGCTGAAATACTGAAGACCTCACAGTGAGGCACTGTCAGAGCCTTAAATAAATATAATAAGGGAAAAAATTACGTAAAAATAAAAAAAACCAAAACAAAAAACAATGCAATGTAATATCATGTCATGTAACGTAACGTAACGTAACGTAATGCAATGTAATGTAATGTCATGTCATGTAATATAATGTAATATAATGTAATATAATGTAATATAAAGCAATTTAGTGCAATATAATGCAATACAATGCAATTTAATGTAATATACCTCTCCTGATTCCAAGAGTACCGGTCGGTACATTGTGTTGCAGCTTGAAAAAGGTGAGTAGAAAAGTTGCAAGAAAACGAAGTGTGGGTTTGAGGCTCCTTGCCAGCTTTCGTTGTCCTCTGTCAGGTGCCCTTCTGCATCCATATGCGCTGATAATCTCTTTAATGAAATAGCAGAAACTGTTTTCCCCCTGGGACGTGTCGATGTTAAACGTGACGAAAACTGGAGAGCAGAGGATATCTTTACTTCATCCTGGTCAATTTTTGTGTTCTCCTGTCTCTGAGATTTACCTTTGATAGAATCACTGTCCACGTCTAAAGTATTTTCCATACAAGACCGTCTTCCGTCCCCGGTCCTCTTATAAGCCCCTTTTTTATCACCTTCCTCCATCGGCCGATCCTTTAACACTTTTGAGAAACTGGACGCAACAAATCCAGAGCCAGAGACGGACTTTCGTAAAGGAATTTTTGGCGAAGGGTGAATAAGACCTTTCCCACTTTCGTGCTGGAGTCTGCTATGCTGATCAACCAGGATATCTATAGCTGAATAAAAATGAATGCAAAAACAAATTCGTTTAATGTCATCAGTGAATACAAGTGCTACCTGACAGGAGCGTGGAAATGAATGATTCTCCAAGTACAGCATGGATTCATACAATTGTGAAATCAACTGTAATGATATCTCGCGAACATCTCGCTTTAATGAACAGCTTTTTAGAAGACGAATGCAACTATACTCAAACTTCTACAACAAAACCTCTTTCCAGCGGACACCTCGTGACAGCCAACAGAACTATACGCCAAAAGGAACCTTTCCACTCAAAAGTACAATTGAACATTTGACATAAAAGATATTCTTCTGCGTACTTTGCTATTACAACGTGACTATTACAAAGTAACCTTGTGTCGCAAAAGATGATTCCAGTAACCATTTTTAAAAAGGCGATGTCTCTGTATGATTGGTCGTCATCCGAGTGTCTAGACTCGAATTTTAGTGAAAATTTCCACACCTGTTTACTATGGACACCCTGATATAGCGTCCAGATAGTGTCTATGTCGAGATTCCACTTTAGTTTACCGTCATTATATATCCTTAAGATATTGATATTTGCAGTGGACGTCACTATCGAAAACTTATCCCATCCCTAGTGCACAGTAACGCATAGGAGGTTCCCCACTCAAAACTGTCCACCATATTCACATACTTATTCACTCAAAGAATTTCCTGGAGTATTTCCCGAAAAAAACAATCAGGATTTCAGTTAAACCAGCGAAAATCTAACTATAAGTATGGAAACTATAAATATCGAAAAGGGCGCCCCCTCAAACTGACCACGTTTGTCTGTTACACAGTCATAGCACAGTGAATACGGTAAAATAACAAGTACCTTCCATTCATCTTTAAGATAAGCATTACTCTGAGCATTACTCAACAGGGTTATCCTTAAAATATAATGTTCTATTTCATCCAACACTGGGGTACTGCAAATACATTAACAGAACAAAGTTAAAACAAAAACTTCAACCAAAGGACGAATCTGAAAGCTGTTTATCCCTTTGCAACACTAAATTGGCTGAAAAACAATAATGATATCATCCATAAAAAGTATGTGTTAAATCAGCAATGTTTCTCTACGATTAGGTACAATAATGGCCTTGCTCTGTCTCTAAACGATCACTCTTAAGTCATTACATATGCGCACACGACCACACACAAGCTTCCAATTTGAAACTACGCCTTTAGCGGGAGGAGTTTACGCCATAAGTCATATCAAGAAATTGTGATATCAACACACGTTGTGATGGTTGAAAGTTGTGTGAAAGGAGCCTATGGCGGTACAGATGATGTGACGACGGTGGGAGTTGAAAAGCTGTTGTTTATCAGCAAACAAAATGATGTCCCGACAAGAAATATCGTTTAACACACTATAAACTAGGTCTAGAAATCTGTTTTGCAATTAATTAACAGCACTGACTGATTGACTCAAGGTACACGAGGTATACGTTTAAAAAGCGTCTACTGTGGTCTGCCCCAGCATGAAGCAATCTGGAAAGGAGGATGGATATATGTCTGAAATGGGTTGGATATAAACTAAAGCACAGATTCAAAACAAACTAATTTTATTTAGATCACGCAGTACTTCAACGTATTAATCTTCCTAGAACAATTCAGAACAGATGCTACGCTGCTGAGATTATTCTCATCAGAATTAATCCATACGAACTGTAGTGGATAAGCTTCAAACATAGCAGACCATAGTTACATCTGATGATGGTTTTCACTAAGATCTACCATGTAATACAAAATTGTTAAATATATATTACATGTACAATGTATTTTGATAACGTCATGAGCTAATACTGCAAAAACGATTAAACGTTTTATATGTTTGAAAATACTTGAATGATGATTACTGCTATGATGAGTAGTATTGACTCGATGGATGACGGGACGCGATCTACCCAAAATGCCTTCGTGATCGACTGGTAGGTCGCTATTGACGTAATTACCACCCCCGGGTCTACAGGATTCTTCTTCAGCACAGATCAAATATTCATTTGATCTACATCGGACTTTTGCTAAGAACAAGAAAAGGTAACATACATCACTTTGGATATAAAACCGACTGAGCTATGAAAATCAACTTTTTCTGTATGCTGAAACTTGCCACGAGTTGTCCCCATACGCATTCAGTTTTATCAGGATTCTCTTATGCCCTTTAAACAAAGACGTCCCTATTCTATTGAGTACCATGGCTCCTTCGAAAAGGAACATCCTCGGGTCCATATCCATTACCTTGGCCTTTAGGCCGCACAGCAAAGTGAATGCTACAGTAGGGGGCTGGCCCACTGGTAGCACTGTGTCTATCCATAATCTATCCAGTTAGTACTGAGCGTCGAGTTGGGAATCATTCAGTACCATTTTGAAAGTCTTTGGTATCACTCGCTCGTGGATTCGAACCCACAACCTTACGCATGCAAAATGAGCAAGAGAGCACTCTAAAACTAAGCTAGTGCTGCGTATGACTATAGGCCAACAATAACTGAGAATACATACTGCTTAAGACTCCCTATTTGGCCAATTAATTTCCTAAATACTTTACCGGACGTTCAATGTACATCTCCTGCTGCATAAAATTTTTGAAGTCACTTCACGTTTACCACGGAGCAACGACGGGCAAATAAGACCCGATTAAGATCAGACTTCGGCTCTGTGGATCGGAAAATTCGTAGATGCTTCGTTTTCGTCTTTTAAACAGGCGACAAACTTACATATTTTATATCGTATTGGAAATACAGTAGTCTCAACCCCAGAGACCTGTCGGACTGAAGTCTAAGGTCTACCGAACTATTGCGTGTCTAGTTGTCATTCAGGATGCGGACTGCAGACTACCGTCTGAAAAAGCTAAGTAGAAATTTCAAACGACATAAATCAAGAGTCTGCTATGTTCCCTTCGGCTAGCTAACACCAGAAATGAAAAGACCAGGCAGTGCGTCGGAGTTGCTCCCCATCCAAGCAAACTGAGCAAAGATTAATTGTGATAGCTTAGAGATACAGCAGGCACCATTAGAGACTGCTGCTGGCTGAGCGCATGCTTTTGAGGCGGAAGGAAAAGGACACAGAGGCCGAGCATAAACCCGCTGGATGGACACTATCAAAAAAGACTGTTCAGGATTGTCGCTGAGAACAAGCCAAGTAGTCAACAGGAGAGCATGGAGAACGAAGATCTGAAATGCCAACTCCGCAAAAACGGGACGATGGACAGGATGATGAAAAACCTATTGCCGATTTCGATATTCGTCCTTTCACTAAGTACCTTGTTTACTTATTTATACTTTCATTACACATATCATATTTTGTTTATTCAGTCATTACGTTCTCTGGCATTGTCTATTTGCAGAAAAGCTTAGGAAACGAACAGGCTGGTGTAGAGTGCCGTAAAATGGAGAAGCAAGAAAATGGAGAATTTGCCGCAATATAGAGAAATGGTGATATCAGAATTGGCGTTAGAATGACCATCGAAATCCGCCATAAAGCAGAGAAATTTACGGCGCTGCAGTCCACTGTGGTTGTACGACACTGACGTCTAGAGCATTTCCAATACATCTCACCTTGAATAGGTGTTACGGCTAAACCCCGAAACTAAATAAATGCACCGGTTGTCTACCCCAAGCAATACGTTAGATCAATGGCGTCAAAGTTTGCCATTGAAACAAATCGGGAATCGTTGTTTAGAATAGGCCTATTGTGCTAAAACGTTTCCTCTGCATATATTGTGATCGTAGATCTTGAGAGCAAAAGAAATCGTTCCATTGGTGTGATTGCGGATGATGTAGATATTTATGTGAAATTCCTTATTTTCTTTCATTTCATTTCATTTTAAAACCATTTATGCACCGTAGCCCTGTCAGTCAATGATTGATTTTCAGGGGGCCGTGCCAAAAACCTTACAGTTTAAAGCTCTGCTAATACTAATTAACAAAAGCAAAATGTATCATTAGAACAATATTTATTTACAATTAATACTATTCACATTTAACTCTTTATCTTGTTACTACAAGAAGATAAAGAGGGAACTGACATGGCCCCAAGGCTAAGTTCATTCCAAGTTTTCACTCCGCGAAATGCAAACGGCTTCTGTCCATGACTAGTTTTCATGAAAGGTACTAGCAAGTCAGTTTCGTCATTTCGTAGGCTGATAATATTGCAATCAGAATTTCTGATAAACAAGTGTGAGAGATATTCAGGCGCGAGATTATTAACAGACTTAAATACAATTGTTGCTGTCTCACATTTAATCATCTCTTTCCCCGCTGGCCATTTTAATTCTTTAATCAAAGCTTCAGCAGGAGCATCATAGCTGCTATTTGTGACTATTCTAGCCGCATGATTCTGCAACTTTTAAAGCTGAACTAGTCTGGAGTCAGCACAACTCCCTCACACAGAACAGCAGTATTGAAAATGCGGCTCTACAATACTTCCTTATAATTTGCAAAGAACATGTTTTGGCAAGAATTTCTTTGCATATTTCAAAAACCTAATGAGCGGGAGTCCGTGGCTTGAGCAGATATAATTTGTTCATCTGGCATTAACATTTCTCAATTTTTCAGAAATGGCACTTTGCGGCCCTCGTGCTACCCCCGTACCACAAGGGCAAAGGGTGCAGCTTCCCATACTGCCCCCGTGGCTCTGGTGCCCCAGGGTGTTCCACCTGTGGTTTCAAATTAATGAGTGATAAAGTGAAACTGCAATGCAAATTAAGCTCAGGAGTAGTTGACTCATTTGTTCCTGTCTAAATCTACCCGTGATGACAAAATCCATTTTTTGTACAGTAATTGGAAAGTTGTTGTGAAAATTCTATGTTTACTACAGTGTTCGGCAGAGTTCAACACAGTGCTTATGCAGTTGTCATTTGGTTTTGAAAACTTTAACAAGCCTAAAGAGAGTGGGAGGTCACAACGACTAAGCTGGTGTTCATTACGTATGCTGCTTGACCTGACATTACCGTACTCATTGGATAACCTCAGTTCCGCGTTTCATCTTATCAGCAGCCAATTACGGTATCGCTATTTCTCACAATGTCGAATGTGTTCTAATTCAATATTTGGATCATGCACTGCAAATCGTTTGCAGATTTTTGTCACGCTGCAACTCTAATGATTGCCGTTTGAAAAAACTGATTACTTCTTAAATGAAGATAAAAAAAATAATATTGCAGGTTTCCTTAGTTTTGATACATCACTGAAATACAAGACTTAATAAGAAGTTGTCAGAGTCTTGAAATGACAAACATTCTGACGCTTTTAGAACACAATTGCTTAGCACTGGAGCCTACACTTGGCATTTATTCCATATCGAAGTCGACAGAATGGTCTTGTGCTATGAACAAAAATTAAGGTATAAATATGACCACCGGAACGTTGAGTGCCCCTGTTGTTTGTGTTGTTTGTCTCGATTACATTTAAATATTTCGAACACTTTCCGGACTGCATGTAGGCAAATAGTAGGAACAACAAAAATAACACAGTTGTTTTCAGCATAGTAGCCCACTGGTCGTCTCTGGATCCAACTATCTGGTGAAGACTTCAAAAGAAAACACAGTTTGCACACAGTTTTGGTGTCCTTTGGATTGCATTGTAACGAGGCGGAACCCAATGCTTATAACTGAATTGGACTTCGTCAGTAACCCTAAAGGACCATTCTTGATGGCAAGGTGTTGTCGCCTTGATTACGCATGTTGCAAAAGACTACAAAGAAATAGCTGATTGAGTCAGACTAAAAATTACATTTGCAAATCGCCTTCAAAATTTGTGAAACTGCGCTAAAAACATAACATGGCAAACTTTTTAATATGAAACGTGTATTGAAACTAGCCAATCACAAACAAGAAAGAGAAAACGAAAAAACGAACTCTTTCTGACTAGAGTACTGGTTTTCTTGTTTTAATGTAGACAGTTGGATGAAAGGACGATCTAGCTGTGCCAATTATCCGAAATTTCCGTGCTTATACATTTTGGCTCATTCTGAACTTCTAGTAAATGTTGGCTTATGACAGAATCACATATTTTGGTAGTCATTTTCGCTTTGCAAGCGTGAGATGGGTGTTCTCTAGGAGGAATTGATGCTTGGTGTACAATGGCTGGAACATGTTGTTTGATCCTGTCACCCAATCTTTGAGAAGTGCGACATGCAGCTACAGATCAGCACAGAACTTCACATACTACTAAGCATTTTGTGTAGAAGGTGTCATGTAATAGCCTCCTTTATGTTAGCCTCATTTACGTTAGCGTTAGCGCATGTGTAGATAGGACTTATTAGAGGGGACAAACTGGTTTTTGAGATATATCCATCAGATTTGAGAGCTAGATATTTGCATGCGTCCATAACAAATTAATTACATTTGTATATCATAGTATAGTTCCAAAATCCCTCGGAGTACGGTAGGCAGTGCGTTCATTACCAACTTTAATCAACGTAGCAGTTCCAGCTGTCATTTCAAAAAAGTCATTCTCTATAAACAGACGGGCTACTGGAGTTACAAACTACAGTAAACATTTAAATGGCATAATGGTAAAACACTTTTCTTCAAAAAAATACTTCCTTCATTAGACATACACCGTTTTTATAAATATATACGCAACCACATCAGCAACTGCCTCTGAGACTGAGAGTTGGTGAAGGCTCATGGTTTTGCAGTGCACTAAAGTATACACTATGATAAAGGACACAAAGAACGATAAACTGACCTAATCAACCCAAGAAACACAAATACTAGTAACAGACAGACAAACAAACGAACAGCCTGTAGGGCAATATTCTTTACCTCCCTTTGCTCCAGTGACTTTGCCATCCAGCTAAAATAGAAGACGAAAAAAGTATAAAAGTTCCGTTGAGATAAAATAATTGTTTCGTACCCATCCTATAAATCAAGAGAAATGAAGTAACTCGCAATTAGCCTTGAATGAGAAAACTACCAATGACCCTTTACAAAACGAATGAAAGGATAAATTTAGCTTAATGGTTACCTATCAAACTACCAAATGTTAGATGTAGGGAAATGAGAACGGCCTAAGGAAATGGACGAACTAGTGAAAGTTCATAGCTGATGTACACAGTTAAAGACCGCGTTCTTTTTGACTAGTAGTATTAATAGTATTAGCAGTATCAGTGGTGGTAGTAGTAATAGTAGTAGTAGTAGTAGTAGTAGTAGTAGCAGCAGCAACAGAAGTAGTAGTAGTAGTAGTAGTAGTAGTAGTAGTA
>JANTCA010000898.1:0-12371 GCA_024741275.1 Chironex yamaguchii
TGTTTTCAGATTTTAGTCATTTCCAATTCATTTAAAAAATACTTGTCAAAACTGAAAAAGGTGTAGGTCCACTTTAAGTGATTTATAGCTTTGGGTGGGTTCTGCACACAAGATTTTTTTCTCTTATGAGTTATAAGGGCCCAAACTTTTGAACTGTATTTGATGACAGGCTCGACAAATGTGTGGAAAGTGGAAGGTGTGATTTGAATAGTACAAGGCATGCTGTGTGTAAAATTTGAATGCTTTTACAGTGTGTATCTGTGGTAGTGCGCAATTATCCGTAAGAAGTCATCTTATGTGGGACATTACTGTGGCTGCTCTGCACGTCACAATAAATGTAACCGCTGTCAGCTACTGAAGTAAGCATTCAATTTGACTTTTTAACAGACCACCCAGAGGCATGTAAAAGAAATGACGTGCAACATAGTTTTAAGTAAGAACTTAGGACATTGTTGATATGAGTAGATGTTTGTAATCGATATTTCTTTTCTGGCATTTCTACAGGAGAAGGGACATCCCAGTTACAGGATGGGAGCCAGTTCTACAAACCGAAGATGATTCTTGTTTTTAGCATTACCCCAGTGCATGCTTTCGTTATCATTGTCTTAGTAACTTGATGTTGCCCACTTTTCTGCTGTTTTTAAGGGACATAATTTTAGACACCTATATAACCATCAGCGTCACATCAGACTTCCCAATCCATAAAGGTTATGCACATGATGGTATATGAATTACTAGAGGGGACTGAAACCTAGCAGAGTGTTATGCAAACTTGCGTTCCAATAGAAGTTGCCTGCCAAAGTTATGCAACATGCTTTGCAGAATGATACGCCTGCTTCATGTTCCGGCCGATTGTGATTCAAGTACAATTCAATTTACCATACATTTAAAGCTTCAATTTATATTAAGCGTTAATAAGGAATACTGCTCTCCCTGGTCCTATTATTACTTAATTTACTGTTTTATTTACCATCTACAGAGAGTAATCCGTTGTTGACTATACTTGCATTTTAACATCAGGAAAGTAGCGAGTCATTAATATACTGCAGCATAGGGCAGGTTCTTGTTTATCAACGTCAGTAACCTTTTACTCTTTCTCATTATGTAGCTGATACGATCAACTAGTGAATTTCAACGGGATATGATGCTGATGTTTCAAAACGCACTGTTGTACAATCGATCCGACCATGATGTGTAAGAGTTTTTGAATTTCGTGAGCTCAATATATCCTTCTGTCTCATCCTAGGCTACCGTGTAATATCACCAGATATCGACAGTTGTAATTAGCAGTATTTTCGTGTATTGCTGATAGCCACTTCCTATAGTCTGATTTTGTACTCGACGTATTTCCGTGGCTGAGGATGCCATCTGCCACTTAGTGCTTCTATTGACGTAAACGTGAATTTCGTCCTTGCGGGAGCTACTACCTGATGCGCAATTCCATTTAACGTCACGTGCCGTATATTGATACGTCCCATCTTGTCCACTTGCCAGCCAATGCCGTCGACTACCTAGTGCCAGCCACCAAGCGTAGTCACCATTTACCTTAGGCCACTCACTCCGTATATGCGACCTGACAGCTTTCAGGCAATGCCACGTACAAGCATTTTACAGCTACCGCGTAGTGCCTTCCGCCATCCAACTTTGTAGGCAATCCATGTAGCATTTTAGCATTTAGTTTCGAGAAAATCCAATTTTGTCGCAACTAGTTTGCACGATAAATATAATCTACAAGCTGTAACTTTACTGCAGCTTGGACGAGAAAACTGACCCATTGGCAAATTATGACCCACCGGGTCTTACGCCACTTCCCACCTAATACCACGTACAACATAATGCTAGTGGCTAGTTAGCGATACGTGCAGGCTAGTGCTATGTGTTACCTTGTTTTCTCTGCCAGCTAATATTGTGTACAGCGTCTGATTAGTAATAACTTAAGCGTTTTCATATCCACTTAATTCTTCCACTTCTGATCTATCTTATTATGCGAATTGGTGCTGGGTAATGAAGGGGTATTTTTGAATAACAGCTGGCGCTGAGTCTGACGCAGCAGCTGTGGCCAGTTGTTTAACTGAAGACTTCTATTTTGTAAAAGGTTACCTCGTTGAATCCTTGACATGTATTGTAAAGTACACTAAACACATTAGGCTCTCATAAGTACTTGCACATTCATATTTTAAAGGAAAGGTTCTGACCGTGTCTCTCCGCATTGCCTCATAGTATAGAAGGTTGGTGCCCACTCCGATCGACGCGGTATATCTCCACTGCGTATGGAGTCTTTTAAGTGGCGTTTTCCCAGTGTTTGGAATCGTGGAAACAGAAGGTTTTTACCGTGTCTATCTGGCGACACCCTTATACCGAATTGCTGGAGACGGTATTTCCTGACAGTATCTGGCCAAGTGACTATTGTATGATTTACAGTCGCGGTAGATTCAAAAATACGCTTTAAAAACTAGGGAAGCACTATGTGTACGTTTTGTACAAACAGGTGATTTGATGTCTAAATTAATTAACCAACGATATATTGTAGTTATTACAACTTGATTGACAGGTATCATATGGCTGAGGAAATGCGTGATGACGTCATGGAACAAATTCAGGTAAACTCCAATATTATGTCCCCTGGTTTGATACTATGGTGTAATGCGCGCAGATTTTTGACCTTCTTAAGACGAAAATGCATTTTCGTAGTCCGTGAAGAAGTCAGATTTCCATTGTTGATTTTTTGAGAGCTTTTTTATCATGTCGTCTGGCGTCTATCGTGTTTTACACCTTTAAGGCATATGTTGCAGAGCACCTTGCAACGTTGGATACCGTTGTGAATTGAAAATGGAAATATTTTAGATACGTGGTACCTCAAATAATGCGCTCATACTGAAACTTTACCGTATCTATTTAGGGTTGTAAGTAACTAAACTTTTTTAACACTCTGTAAAGCTATGATCCTCAACGGCCACGACCATAGACGTTAAATCAGTTAGTTTAAATGTTTGTTGTAATGATTGTGACATTAATGCCTGTTTTATCAGCGGGTCTAAATAATGCAGTGAAGAAACGTATGCCGGTAGATCCCGTGTTAAGGGTAGTCTCGCATGGTCATAAGTCAGCTGGCGTGCTTTCAAGTTTAGCATTTGGCTTCTTCGCGTATCCATGTCGTGTTTTGTCAATACTAGATATTGACCTTCTGGCTGCTTCCTGCAGGATAGGCATGTCTTGTGTTTTGCAAGCTACATGGAAACCTCGTCGCACTCCTTCGCTGTATTTACTAGTGCTTGAAATTATGATTTAATTTCCATGTTGTTCTCTTTCTGTACAATGACGATGCAATTGACGTGCCTGATTTTTTTTATTTTGTTGTATCTCAAAAACTAACGGTGACTGCCGCTGTATTTTTTCATCTCAGTACTTCATCGCTACTCAGTTACATTTAATGGAACAATCAAGTGACAAAGACGCTAGGATGCTACGTGGCCATCGATCCGATGGTGAGGAGAGAAGATTTTATCCACTTTTTTTGTAACTCGCAGATGTTTGTGAATTATTGAATAGTCGGTATTTGCTAGGGATATAGAGGCTTGGGATCGGTAAACCCGTAATGAGTTGTACTATTTATACTTGAGTTAATAGTTGTAACTTTAGCAGCTGGTTACGAAGAACAACATTGTACTTGCGAATCTTCAACGTAAACGTGACTGACGTACGGATAAAAAATGCAGAGATCCAACTTTTCCCGTTTATGATATGCAGCGAAGTTACATTTGTTGTTGTGCGCACTTTATAGGCAATCCGTGTAGCATTTTAGCGTTTAGTTTCGCGAAAAGCCGATTTTGTCTTCAAAACTAGTCTGCGCGATAAATATAATCTACAAGCTGTAACTTTACTGTACCTCCGACGAGAAAACTGACCAAGTGGGAAATTGTGACCCAACGGGTCTTACGCTTGCCACATACAAGTGTTATTCCCTCTATCGCATGAGTGAGATCTTGTGCGTCGAAAGTTTGTGGATTAGTCGTTTTACCTTCCAAGGGGTACGATATAAACGACAACCTTTACATCTAAAGATCTATTACCAACCCAAGGCATTTAACGTTTGTGAATTGAAGACTCGGGCATACTGTTACATGCACTTTCACATTTGGTGATTCCGTTGTTAGGAGGCCGTATAAGTACTCAGTTGTTTTGTTTCTTTTTAAGCACCTTGCAACAGCAATAAAACTGGAAAAGCACTTGGAGAGTGCAGATCTCCGCCAAACATTTGTGATTCCTACCGAACATATTGCGTATCTTGAAAAACCTTTTGTGGAGCTTGCCCTGCAATTTTTCCCTAAGTGTCTTGACCATGTTTTCTGAAGTTATTTGCGCAAATGCGAAAAATGGTCCTACCTTTCAATGTTAAAGAATCCTTTAAAGAATTTCTGTAACCAGACAGTGATCCGGATCACCCCCAACGTTTAATCATTTGTTCCTTATTCCAGGTCGGACACATGCTAAAAAATTCGTCAAAATGCGACCAAAGGTTTTTGAATTATCTTGCTAACTAACAAACAAACAAGCAAACAAACAGGCAGACAGACATACAGGCAAACCAGGCAAAAGAATAACCTCCTGGCGGAGGTAATGAGAACCGTAGACTACACTACATGTACAAACTATTAACAAGACTGAACAAGAAAGGTTCAGAGTCAGCGCCAAGTGTGTTCCTTGTTTATTGTTGTAAATAACGGCTTTAACCTTTAAATTATTGCCAGTTCAGGTAGTAATACCTCGTAGTAATACCTCAGTACTCGTTAGTTAAAACAATTTCCTCTTTTCCAAATGCTTTTGGTCTTCCTAATCTTGAGGGAGTTATCTCTTTAGCCTAATATCAATCTTACATACAAAGGGACATAATACTGTCAAAGTATACTGTAGTTCGTTTTCAATTCCCATCACTTGCAACAAGCTGTAGTTAGGCTGTATTCTTTGAACTGTTCTGTAGTGTATGCATATCGGAATCGTACTTTGAAGATATATTTGTATATTTAATACTCATTGTTGCCACGAAGCATTTCAGTTGTTGATTTTAGCTCACTGCCCAACGTGAAAATATGGACGACTAAAGTATAAATGTCGCCAGTAGAGATTCTAATGGGGGGATTCCGACTGAAAATCGGAGAAACATGACACTTCCTGTGCCGCGCTAGACAGATTTGAGTGACGTATCGTGATGTATCAAATTGATATCAACATTTCATATGTTTTACACTTATACTTCACTCACATGTTGATATCATCTGTGAGATGATAAACACAGAAAGAATGCAGAGGATCCAATGTCACTCACAATACAATGCAATGTTGTTGCAATCCTTGAACGTTCGTGTTTTATAGGTACTCTTATTTACTCCTATACTTAAGCTACATGAAAGATCCAACTCTGAGTAAACATCTTGAGTAGGTATGCTCTATCATGTGCAACGTATTTCAGAAGTAGTCAACGTGAACAAAAAATCTCATTGCTAACTTTGGAACATCATGCTGAGTGACTAAAATTTGATGACGTCTTTGCACACTATTGTATGCAAAAAAACGAACGTTAAGCGAATATTGCAGCGATATTTGCATTAATGACTACATAGTGGATGTTAACAAGGTAACCTATGTATCAAAACTGATCGAAGTTGGAATTTCGAAGTATCTGCGAGCGTAGTTTTAGTACAGGAATGGTAGATTACTAGATGACTTGTAAATGGAGCCTAAAAGGATTAGATTTATGTAGGAAAGAACGCTGCAATTTTGCGTGGTTTGGGATTCAGATTTTTTTGAAATCAAAATTTTCTTTATAGTTAGAATGCGTTAGGACTGTCTCTTTTTCAGAGCACAACTATAAAGTAGAAAAAAATTTGTAACCTTACCGCCCTTTTGAAGAAGATAACGATCCATCCATTGTCTTCTTCAAAAGGGTGGTAAAGTTACAAAAATTTTGTATTTTATAGATATATACTAGTCCTACGGCTCTACACTTTTGTGAATCGTTTTCAGAGCATACTCATTCGTTAAAGCTGTATATTGCGATGTAATACGATCGTATTTAACACGTGAAGTTAGTACCAAATAGTACCAAATTGACGTCCGCACGTTAGATCGTATCCGAGTGTCTTCAGATGAATTTAAAAAGTCTGTGTACGGTTGTATTGTCATCTCACGCTTTAAGATTGTGTGTTTACTTTGTTTGCTAAGTGTAAATGCACGTACAAGTACAGAAAGTAAGTGCGCTGTGTACTATGACTGCATTTGGCAGGGCTTTTCAGTACTTGGCCGGTATTAATAAAAGTGGCTTATGTTTTCTCTAGCTTAGAGATGTTTGAGAGTGCAAATGTTGCTGTTATTTTTTAATTAATTACTGTAGCATTTCTGCTTCTGCATTAACAGAGTATCTTGTGGTAGCAATGACCTTTAATATCCTGCGCTTTGGCATCAGTGACGCAGTGTTTTCATGGGCCCTAAGTTGTCTATGCTGCCATTTGTTTGTAGCTGCCCAAGAAGGTTGGAATAATGACATCCTCATTGAGCGCAAGCTTGATGATTCTCTTGCAGGGCTGTTAGTGACCATTCGTATGACATGCTTGAATATTCTCTAGCTTGTTCACTTCACATATTTTAAAAGCGGGTATCTATATCTATATAACAATACTTCGCTAAGCCTTAGGGCATCAACGCAAAGGGGTCTAAAACCCAAAAGAAATTTAAGTAAAAGTTAAAAAGTCTCGGAGTTATATTAAAAAATTGCAAGCTAAATTAAACTAGATTAAATTACAAAAATTGCACTAAATTATTTAAAGCTCTAAAATTCTTTGTTGGAGCAAGTATCCCAGTCTTTTATCATTCTTGAAAAGAAACTGTTTCTGTATGACTGTTTTACACAGAAGCGGTATAAATATTTGACTATTATAGTTGCATTGCGTTGTGCTTGCTGTGTTTTATAAAACATAAGTGGGAACTACAGCAAGTGTTGTTTACAATCTTCTTGAATAACTTTAGTCGAGCTTGCCTCTTGTTCTGTAGTGTTGGTATGTCTAGTCTTTTCATCTGGGCAGCCATACAACCAGGTTCGCGATCTTTGAAATTGGATGCAGACTGCTCTTCTCTGTACCTTCTCTTTAGCTTGGATCTGGTTGTTAACATAAGGATCCCAGACTGAAGAAGAATGTTCCAAGATAGGATGCATGAGACACTTATAAGCTTCTAGCTTAACTTGTGGGCAATGTTTGAGGTTTCTCTTTATAAACTCCAATGTTCTACTAGCTGTCCCAACAATGTTTTGAACGTGATACTTCCAATTCAGATCGTTAGATATTATCACTCCAAGGTATTGATGTCTTTGAACATGTTCCACTACGTGTCCTTTAATAATATAATCATGAATTACCGCTGACTTTTTACGATAGATGCAGAGTGCGTAGCATTGAACACCGTTTGCCATTTGTCTGCCCACTCATTCACCTTATGAAGATTTGTTTGTAATTGAAATGCATCCCTTCATTGCAAATTCGGCAAAGTGGGTTTGCGACTGTCAGGTCATTTATGTATGCATGCGAAGCTGTCAGTTTGGCTTGAAAATCAGTCCAAATGCTGTAGTGCTGATCATTTTTGAAAAGCCCAATTGCTGTAGTTTAGGGCCTTAGAGAGAGACAGCGAAAACATCGCAATCTTGTTTCTAAGCGTTCTTTTCTTTGCAGTTTCAGCACCTTGTAGTATGACGTGAAGGCCATGTGTTTTGATGCAGCAAGCTTTTTTGTCTTTAGTGCCGCATAGCGCTGAGCCAAGGACTGAACCTTTTCTTCATGCTTCTTTACTTCGCAATGGTTCGCGTTAATGTTTCTATCTGAGCGTGCGAAGGACACATTCGTTAATTTTGTATTTGATTAATTTGTGAAAAGGTTGCAATGCCTCTTAAGTATTGGAGATGATAAAGCAGTAATCTCTCTTCTTTTACGAAATCCACTTCGTACGCATATACCATTCCAATTGGTTTTCCGTGGGCCGATAGAAGTGAAATAGGTATCAGAGGCATTCCCAGGCAACAAGTAAGCTGCAATAAGCAGACAGCATTTGAAGAGAAGTGGTAACTTGCTGCTCCTTACCATGAGGTAGTTTTTGAGTGTTCTGTACAGCGTACACCGGAGTGTGCTGTGTTTACCTTGACTTTCAACTTGATATTGGTTAGAAGGCTTCTAAAAAGTGATAGTTTATCATCATTATAAGCACCTTGCATCTAGATGTCCGGTGTCATATGCCACTTTATGTCACAGGCACACCATGTGATGATGTACATTCTGTGAAAGCCCATGTTCCTGTTCATCGCTATTCAATACTATTTCATCGCAGTTCCCTGCCGCTTGAAACCCCTTCGGAAGCCTCTGACAAACTAGACAACTGTATCTACTCTACGATGAAGTGTAAATTCAGTATTTTTCAATGCTACGTAGGGTCAAAGAGTCTTTCGTAGACCTGTCAAACCGGTCATGTTCCTTTGTTCAAGTCTCAATCGTTTTTCAAAACATAAATAGAATCTTGGCAGTATGAATTAGGTCATATCTTTGAAAAATTGAAGATTTCATTGTGTGAGTTTCTGCATGCCGCTCCCAACTTGTGAGTTGCAATATGGCACTTGATGATTTTCCGTGAGTGATTGAGATAGTTAGGGCTCCAACATCAGCCGTAACCGGCTGGAGTGCACCTTTGCCGGCAGCAAACTGTCTGTGGAACGTGTTTTTAGGTGTTCAGCCTTGCTTTTGGTCCTGCTATTGTTCCTTCAATTTAAATCTCGAACTCTGACGGCTGGGTTTGCGATACTCGGCCTTCCAGTAGCGAAGAACGTTTTGCAAAATTTCTAAACTGGCATTCTAAAAAAGTTTCTAAACGAAGTCTTGGGCGCATGAGCAAGTTCGTTCGGTGACTGCCTCCCTTAAGCTCTTAGATTAGGAACAGGATGTAATTTCTTTGCTTACTCTGCTGTACGATCTTTAATACCGCCAGGTATGTAAGCTCGATGCCTTCTGCTTTTTTGACCGACGACCCTTCAGTTGTTTTTCTTTCAACTATTTTTTTCGTTTTCATTTTTGTCAGTTTTTTAGGTCAAGCATTCGTGCATTTTTGAGCAGTGCTTTGAACATCATTTGGGCTGCATTTTTTGTGATTGTTATTTAGTGTTTGGTTGACTTTGTTTGGATATGATGTAATGGTCCTGGTTTTGTGTGAGTGCTTCATTGTTTGGTTTCATAGATCTATCATGTTTTAGACACCATGTCAAAGGTAAAGGCAGCTTATCAGTGAAAGTCCGTGTAAGGACATGGCGGTGATCAAAGTTTAGAAATGTTTCAGTGTATGAACGTGAGTTCACTAGGAGACCTGACTTGGACTGGCGGAGTATGTAACCAAGTTGATTAGATACGGCAGTTGGCCTGCTTTGGGTACGGTTCTTCATTGATGTGTGAAGTGCTGATGGCACGATGTTTAACGTGATTTTGGAATGTGTCGTAGTTGCAAACCATCCGTGGGCAGAGATCAAGGAAAGAATAGTTGTCCAGTTCCCTGTTTTTAGACTGCTGCATTTGATTTCTTGTGTCTATTTTATCATATTTGAGTTTGGTAGCTTTGCATTGAAGTGTCTATATTTAGATATCATCCATCTCCATAGAGAGATGATTGCAGAGGGTGATAGCATGTATGCAGTGGGGTGGTCCTTTGTGGATCCGTAGATAATCATTCCGTAGGTACATTTGCTTGTCATACCGAGTTGGTAGGTGCAGGTCTATGTGGCAGCTTGGTCATTGACCTTCACGCGTAATTTTATTTTCTTGATGAATCTTGGGCACATATAGCGAGACCGAACCTGTAATGGTGACGTATTTGTTGTCTATGCGGTTTTTTGCCCGCTTTTAATTTTTTTGTATAGTTTTGTTGGGTTTTTTTGCTGTCTTAGATGCACGGTAAATTGTTTGGATACGTTTGGCAATTTCTGAGTGTTTTGTGCGCTTAATTATTTATTTGAGTTGAGAGGTAGACGTTTTTGATTTTGCTGCTAATTGCCAGTGGATTATACTTTGTCACCCGAAGCAAGTTAAATGTCAGCCCTTAGCTGTTATTGGTTTCCCGGCTTTTGTAGCGGTATTTACGGGATGAACCGCATCACCTTCCCATCTCTTCCGATTCCAGTTTTGATTCGTCGAGACAAATATATCAATGGGCCAACCGTATTACCGGGTCTTACATTTTGCATATCCTCTCGGACCATTTGGGTAGCAGCTGGTAACAGCGTTATTTTTGCTGCCACTGAATTTGCTTCTAAGTAAATAGGAACTTACCATTTGTAGCCAGAATTAACGAATCCACTGTACAAAATTGTGGGGAGTGTCTAGGGTGGCTACACTCTTGTAAGATTCTTGGTTGTCATTCCTTTCACAGAACCCGACCATGTGAATATAACTTGGCACGGCAGAATTGTTCAGGAGCCGTTGAATGACTGAGCTAGCATGACACCACGAAACATCGTGGTTGAAATTAGGGGTGCCCAGTCTTGCTAGTGGTTAATCGCACTGAATTAGTCGCTCATGTTCAAGAACTGTAAAGCAGTTCTTCACACGCTAATTGCAGTATAAACCGCAAGCGGTTTCCGTGGGTAATACCGGGATAAGTAATAAAAATGTGGCTGTGCAGGCATTCTTGCATCGTGGTAGATGTTCACGTGAATAGATAGGTAACCTCGATACTGGGTGGCCAGCTATTGTGCCATGCGAACAAGTGCAAATGTAGTGTGTCATTTGTAGTTATCTCTACATATAGAGTGTCCCTATATATAGTGTGGCCCTTTGTAGTTATGATTTTTAATCGTAACGAGTTTTGTCGGGCAGTAGTCAAGGCGGCTATATTGTCTTTCGTGTATTAAGGCTGTACCTTGCCCTTTACTTGCAAAGGGCTCGCTTTCATCCACGACCTGACACTTATTGACAGAAATCGCAGTTGGAGAACTGAAGGACACGCGATGAACTTTGTGATAATGTAAGTTATGAGGCATGTAGGTCTCCTTCCACAAAATGAGAGCCATAACACTTTTATTGACGTTTGTTTCGGGTTTATAAAAGACTAATATATTTTTATCGTTTTTCTTCCATTTTAACCTAAAAGGTTACGAGTCTTCTCAAGCTATGGATTTCTTTGATATTTTGTGTATATACAGTGCACACAGCAGTCGTAGAAAATTAGCCTATGCCTTACGGATCGCTCATAGCACCTTCTACCCTTTCTGATGATCGGAAATGTTTAACGTTAGTAATACACGGCTGTATATATTGTTCGACCATCAGGACTCGCGGCAAAGGGCTGTATTATTCTCCTGATTTAGCATCCCATTGCAAGTGCAATTGGTGACAAATGTAACTTTGTTTTTGTGTCTGCGTATGTGTGTCTGGGATTTTTGATGTTGTTTCTCCCTCGCAGTGATACTGCATTTATGTTGTAAAATTTCTTCTTACTCGTTGTCCCGTTTTACCTTGAAACATGGCCAATGTTACAAGAGAACGGGCAAACGCCAGTGCTTCGAAGGGCGTGGTGAGAAATTCTACCCATATTGATTTGAACCAAACTACTGAGTGTGCGAGTCTGATTATTTTTAAGTGTGGTACTCCTGCACAGAATTATTACGGTATTGATAGGTTGGTGGAATGTGCAACTTTAAACGCGAATTTCTCCGTCCTATGGTAGCACATTGCTTCAATAGAGTTTATTAACAAGGCAACCCTATCTTCTTATATATAAAACTACAATGTAAGCCCAAAGCCTACTGTATGTTGTATATGAGGTCTGGTGTCGTTTTCTCCAAAATCAAACGACACTGAGTAAATAGAATTGCTTTCCTGCAAGTGTTGTTAAGGTATAGCCAGTATTCCAGTAATTAAAAGAGTTATGGTGTCACTTAAGAGCCTATTTAAAGGGCGTACTAGTTGTTAAACTAACAGTACTAAGTGCCCCGCGTGTGGCCAAAAAGTGGCGTTAATCAGTATTTTACTTTTAATTTCTGATATTTGCATTGGCCATACTCCCCAGATTATTGAAAAACTGAAAACTGTCATCGTTTCTACTTTTTACCCCTTATATATACAAATTATATAAGGGGCATATCTATATATATATAAAGTCCGTGTTTTGGTAATTGCTCAAAGGCAGTGCTCAATACATAAATGTGCAGAGCTAATACAAATAGATGGAAATTCCGATTTTGCTTCTACAAGCTTATTTCGTGAATTTCTTTTCACTCATCAGGATTTGTTGTTCACAATGTTTTGTGGGCAACATCGTGAAGAACAAATCCTGATGAGTGAAAAGAAATTCAC
>JANTCA010000899.1:0-12370 GCA_024741275.1 Chironex yamaguchii
CAAAACCAGAAAACGACAAGCACAACTTTATTCAAAGCCAAGGAGATATAATGAAATAAAATAAAATAAAGTAAAATAAAATAGAATAAAATGAAACAAAATAAGATAAACATAATACCAAAACCAGAAAACGACAAGCACAACTTTATTCAAAGCCAAGGAGATATAATGAATTACTGTATATATGCTGCATCACTAAGCTTGTTAATAACAAGTTAAACGTAAATGTCCCTTTAATGCCAACGAGGGAAAATCGGGTATGCAAATGAAAGGTTACCTTACGATTATGAGGACCAGCAGCATGTTAAACATGCGACGGGTCTTTGAAATAAATAATTACTCCTCAAGCGCTTTCAAATCAAACAATATTTCCGTGATGGCAGGGTAGAGGAGAAAGCTTATTGTCCTGTAAATCCAAACGTTACCATCAAATATTGATTTTAAGATTATTCGGAAACGGATCTTGCACAGAGAGTTATTGGAGATTGATTTTCTGAATCGAAGTCATTAATCACCAATGTTCACTGCGGCAGAAAAAAAGCCAGAAGACAAAGGTCGGTTGGAATAACTTCTTTGGCGTTTCAAAAATTCCAGTTGACGTGGGTTGACAAAATCGGCATTGAATGTTAAGTCTTATGGGGCCAAAATGTATGATCGTGAGTTATGCCTATAAACATTACTTGGGATAAACTTAACATTGGGCTTTGTGAAAACATTGTATAAAGAGAGACTATATAATTTCACCGCTCATTTTGAAAAAAACTCCCCCCAAACCCAACTTTACACATTACGCTTCGTGGCAATGTATAGCTTGAGTGTTCAAAAGATGAGGTTTTTTGGCTTTAATCCAAGATAGTCCATTACTTATCTTCATCAACTGGATTGGATATGAGGGGATAGAATTAGTGACAATTTCCCGTTAAAGATTTTACTCTCTATAACATAGATGTGTAGTGAAAGAATTTTTATAAATAATTAACTCCTGTGTACGCACGAACACATGTACATATCGATGACTTGGGTGAACGCCTAATTCAAAGCTGTTGCTATTTTTATGACATCAAATAGCCCAATCACCTTTGATCAGCGATATCTATGCGTAATTATCCATCTCCTTGATGGAAATATCTTTACCACCAAGACGCATTTGTCCTCGGCTTCACAAGGATATAGATACGATTTGTCAGATACGAAAGACAGTTGTTTTGCCAAACCGTCATAAAAGAACACATCATTCCATGTAGAAGTGAAACAGTGCCGTCACGTTGCAAATCACGTATGTGACAGCAAATGGGCATGCGAAACTGTGAGACGCCCCTAAATCGTGTCGCCCTGTCCCTTGGCGTCAAACCTCTCCAAGGTTCCAAGCCGAGCGCTTGTTCACCTTTGTTTCTTCTTCCGCGTCACTGCTTTGAGAAAAACGGGATCTTCATTCAAGGAAGCACTCCTTCGGTGAACGTCTTCCTATTCCCAGTTTCACTTCGTCTACCGACTTGAATATCCGGGCTTATTGTTCGTGTCAGAATATAATGATGGAGGCGCAAACAATGGATTTCTCTCTTGTCTTTGATTTTCAAGCCAAGCTTCTGTTCCAAAGAGGGCACCTAGGAATTACAAACACTTAAAACAGTTTCAGATTGAAAAATGTAATAGATACAAAAGTAAAAGTGCTATGTTAAAACACTCCTTGCAGTCTATGCCACGGCAGTAATTATGTCTTAAATCACTTTAAATCACACCATTGCGTCTTGGTCTTAAGCTTTTCATCTGATAAGGGGCAAGAACAACATCCAATGCTTAAGTTAAATATTCAGTTCATAAGATTATTTTGTCATTCATATAAGAATGGCTTGGTAAAGTTAACCAGAGAAATGTGCAGTTACACCGACGTATCTTATCGTACACCAGCTAACGTTACGTCATTTCTATAGAATACTGACAAAATAAATATTCTTCTCTCTCGAAGCTGCATCAGTAATCGTTAATAGAGATTAGAAATAAGTTTAGATGAGTTCGTCCACTGAAGTGTGCAACTTCTTATTTGAATTCCTTAACTGTGGCTAGTGGCAAAAGGTTGACAGTCACTATAATGTAATGTGGTGCTACGGGATTCTTGTAACAAACAAAATGTCAAAAAGCAATGCTACTGGGGCCCATAATTTATGGTGTTTGGCAAGTACACTGGCAGGTTTCTCATCGTGGGCTCAGTATGAATATGAACTAAGTCCTTCACGTTTGATGAATATGATTGTACTTTATGGCGGTGTGGTTAAAGTGCCCAAGTACCGTTCTGTCATGTCTAATGGCCAATTTTCGTAGATCAAGAAACATGGGTGCCGTCAGGAAATTGAAGTTAAAAATCAATTGATTTTGGATGGATTACTACGGTCATTTGATCACTTAAAGAATCTTCCAAAACGTGCCAAGTATACGGTAGCGCCTTCTACCACACAGCACAGTAATTATTATCGAAGTCAGGGTCAACAACAGAGAATTCATTAATATTATTGAAGCCAAGCATAAGATTCCGATAGCCAAGTAGATACTAACATTGAAAGCAATCGAAAAGTAGCAGCAAATATAACAAATACGTTAGTCATTAGTTTTATTGGTGCTTCTGTAGTGGCTAGTAGTCTTAACAAGAATGAACAGAATTTCCATGTGAAGACTAAGTTGACGTGTTCATTTTTTCTGCAACAGTCTGAACCTTGTGACACTCGTTGTTGTTGATAGCACTAGCTGCATGGTTTAAATCGCCTTATCATTTTAAAAAGATGCAGTCATTTATAAATTGGACCAAAGTTCGTATCAGTTGAGTGGGCTTATCCTTAATAAAAATAAGGACGGTTTGAAGCTAGTACACATTGCGAGAGTTTAAGAAAGTAAACTATAGTACAAGGCATGACAAACAGACGTTGTATACTAACGATCCTCAGTTAATTAAGAAGTGCTATCTGATATTGTTTTTGTAATAATAAATAAGCACAGGCTATCGAAACAACCGACTTTAAATTGAAAATTACTTGTTGGTTGTCCTATAACATCTGATTGCTTTTAGGATTAATTAACCCTACCACTGTTTGCTGGCGCAGGTCTCCTTGGATCTTTGCTTTCTTTAGCTTCACTTAACTTGTGCAGTTTTATTAAAATGTACATTTATATACAGAATAGCAACAACAGTACTATTAAGTACTCCATTCCTGGCCTATGTTTTACTTGTAATCTCTGATATTTGATATACCCATGCACCGCAGATTATTGAAAAGTGAACACAGTTGTTCCAACGTTTTTTACCTCAGAAGGAAGGTCATGTCACCCATTAGGGTAATTACTTAAAAGAACATACTTCTTAATCTAAAAACTGAATTGTTAGTTAATTTACCAATGCGGAATATGGAGGTCGAAAATATTCTTGCTGCGATCTGTCTGCTCTACCCGGGGGCTACTACAGTGCCCCAAATGGCGTGGGTCAATAACTAAAAAACTTGAAAGTTGAGCTCCTTGTCAAGGAGAGTAGCGTTCGCGAGACCACAACTGTTCCATTAACCCGTTCAATGTACCCGTGACCCAAAATTATGTTGAATACAACAATTTAATAGGCAAAATTTAATGAAAGCGCTCAGTACAGGTCGAAATAGCAGCTTCCTAAGCAAAAATTCTGAGGCATTTCACACACTTCCTATTTTTTCGTCACAGGGAAACAACCACCCACTGGTTTAAGAAATTAAATATAACAGATTGATTAAACATACACGACCAAGACTAAACGAAAAATTCGTGAGTGACAGCAATAGAATTCTTACGCCAGGAGCCTAACCGGGTTTGGGAGAAGTGGGATACTACGTCTAAAATTCACGCAAACTGGAGTGTGACAAAGTTAACTTGGTCGTGGTATCTGTTACTATGCCAATAGCGACTTCTCACTGGCGTCCTCTGCAGCCATACGGTCTTCAGTAAACTCTCCACTTCTCTTTAGGCTTACGAGAAGACACTTGATTAAATACAGGTTTGCTACTTTGAGAAATTCGAGGGTGGAACCGAAGACTGGCCTGTTACCGCATCTGCTGAATTATCAAAACAACATCTGTTTGCCATCACGATGTTTGCCCACAGGTACAACTTCAACAATCGTCTGTTTAGGATTAGGAGACAAGATACAGCGCCTGAGCAGCAAGTTAACGAAAGAAACCAAAACAAACAAGAGTTCAAGGCGCCGACACAATCAATAACAACACAGGTAGCCGTCACAAGGAGCCAACAACATGATTCAATACACCTACGCTATAATTCTTTCTCGTAATGTTTCAGGCTTTGAAAAATAAAATTGCTCATTTATTAAAAAACAAAATCTGTCATTAAATATGCCACTAGGGCTTAAGTAACGTGTGTTCGGGAACGTGGAAACAAACCTTTGGTCACCAGAGGTGGATATAAGTCACTTGCGGCAATGCTCATTTAGGGCCTAGAGGTACACGTGTTAAAGCCTCGATTCAGTATTGAGTTCGACTGCTGACTTCCATAAAATTCAAAAACGTCGAGCACAAATTTTCGCTGACCAGCAGTCTGTGCTCAAGTACGATGTTTCAGATGTTTTAGGGGGCTGTGGGGGCAATAGGCATTGGAAGCGAAATTGATTGCTATGTAAGAAGAGAGTTTGCTAAATTTGGGCAAAGTTTGTAATGTCCAGTAGATCAGTTCTTCTGTATGTTTGTAAATTGACCAATTAACATCGATATGGTCAGGCTTTATGACAAAGTCATATAGAGGTATTACTGGCGGGAACCATTATCCAAAATTGTTGTGCCCAGCCTAGATATAGATTATCCAGTAGTCGCAAAGCAGACTTGTTTGAGATAAACTGAAATGTAGCTGTGTTTTAGTCGATTTGTTCAGGTCTACTTTCTAAAAACAAGTGGCCTTGTAAGAGTAAAGCTTTAATCTTGAGTTCATTGTTTGGACTACCGACCTCACACTGTGGCTGAATAAAACTAATATGGTCCAGTCTTAGAATGCCGAAGCGCATTAAGATTAAGATTAAGGGTCCTTAATTCAAAAAACGCCGAAAGGTAACAAAATTACTCTACTCACTTTTGCGTGGCTTTTTAGCTTGCTGTGGGGCCATATTCGATGACGAGAATGGAGGAGCCGAAATGTCGAGTTCTTCCTTCCCTAATACAACTTGTTCCGGAGAAGAGCAACTTTTCGCGACTTCGGGGATATCCTTACTTTGATCTTCGTGCTCCACTTCTGAAGTCGGTTTAGGAATGATTTCGAAGCTTGTGTTGTGTGCTCCTTGTTTACGTTGCCTAATTTTTGCAAGACGTGCCTCTAAAGCTGCTTTTCTCCGCTCCTTCAGCTGTTCTCGCTTAGACCTCTGTTGCTCTGTCTAACAACCAGATTATTACATGTTAGCTAGACAATTCGTGCATAAATAAAGGTTACATTTATTTTAAAAGGTGTACAGATGAGGTTTTAGGGATCATTGTAGATATATTAAAGTGACGGTTAATACTCAGTACAAATGTAAATCTTGACCAATACATCTGAAGGCTTCAGTCATTTATAAGCAAGCACTTAAGGTAACTTGCAGAGTATTGCACACATAGAGCACAAGAAAAACTATACTAATCCTTTAAGTAAGTGTAAGCGAACCGGCTCCTAATCTTCACGTGTATAAAGAAGCATAACTGAGAGCGCGGAGAAGACCTCACCACACCATCTGATATTTCCTGAAATACCACTGCATTACTCCCCTAACTGTCCGAAACTGGTAGTATCGAGCAATGCGATTCGATGTAACACTGCAATAGCGCTACGGACATACTCACATCGAAGGTTATACTGACAGCGTATTCGTCCAATAAATAATAACACGTCTACAAACATTAGTCTCGGCTAATACAATATCTTAGCGTAATATTCTGCCTTACCGACTACATACTACATTAAAAAGTCACTTAGTGAAATCTTCCACAAAGGCACAGGAATGGGGATACAAATACCATGCCTCATATTTTTAACGAAAGATATCCTCCGTTGAAGTCAAACAAGAAAACTCTTAGTTTAATCATAAATAGAGCAATTTTCAGGAGTTTAATGTGCACGTGACCAGAAAAGCAGTTACTCGAAACCGAGATAATGGGCTTTGATCGATCGTACAGAAGAGCCAAAGGTACTAATTGTTTTGCATCCAGTCTTTCCAATTGCAACTCATGAGGCAAATCTGTAAACAATACTGATCTTCTTTATACATTCTCTCAATGTCTAATCATTTGAGAGTGTGGGGCAGTTGATTTTTGCTATTCCTAGTATAAGTATAGCTTTGCTCTTTACTATCCCTTTGCTTAGATCTCTTGTTGCCACTGGGATCAAAGTGCGTCTCTGTCAACTCACGTTTATTCCGGTGGAGTGTCATGTGACAGCTGAATTTATCCAAGGATGTCAGTAAGACATACTGCAGAAAATACAATCATTATTTGAATAGCAGCGAGTAAAATTCTTACAGTGAGCGTTTGGAGAATTTGAATCTGTATCAAAATTGGGTTGGAGTGCAGACAAAAGGCGCCTTAAGAAGGAGCATAACTACACTATAAAATAGAGAAACTCAACGGGGGATGCTGAACCATATGATAGGAGTGCATAACTCACGTAAATATGGAAATCAGTATCAGAAGTTTCCTTTGTTAGATGCGGAGATTAGAACAGATTTTGAACCAGGCTAGTACGCCTACATGAAGATTGTGCCTGTTGATGAAGACAGTCATTAAACAAGAAAATAAGTAAACAATTCTTACTGTCACAGTGTCCAATTGCTCCATTGTTGGAAAAGATTGTAGCAAATCATCAGAAAGTAACTTTGTTGCATTGTCTTTCGGCTCCTATATCATGACAGTCAACAAAGTTGAAGCCGCCCCTTCCCCAACTTCCCCATCAAAGGGAATGCTTCAGTACAAAATATGACACAGCGTACTTCTTGATAAAACATACCTGCTCTCTAAGCCTCCTAAGCTTTTCCATCTGACTTTCCCTTTCTTCGGAGTCTTTAGAAAACTGGTAAAATCCTACTCCATGTTCGCGAATTTCTGAAACAAATTACGATTAACATGAATAACGATTTGTAACGCTTCTAACGAGCGAGTGATATGACGTAATAAAATAAATGAAATGTGTCATATTTTGACATGCAATTAAGGATAGTTACTTTACGTATACCCTTTTCCGCACCAAAAAAGCAAGATACAGAGAACCGGTAATCTTCATTTGCACGACCATCAACAACATCAGAATTAAAAAAGGAACAATTTGGAAAGTATAACATTCAGAAAATAGACAGCTGTTTTGGGCACTTCCTACATACGCCAGTATCAATAGCCAGACATTGTCGGTACTGCAGTAAAACCAACCTATAATGGTCACGAAAACCCACATAGTTTGTATTGCTATACAGAGGTTAGATGAGAGAGTGTGACTTTTCTTGCTATAAATGTCTTATTCATGTATATGTTTAGCCTTTACGTTGTAAATAGTTTACTAAAAACTTAGATAATTGATGGTACAGTTTGTAGGGTTCTCATGAAATGCCGAAGTATACATACCATCTGTTCGTGGTAACAACTAAAATCGTGGAAATCTCAGTAGAGCACCAAATATGTATTAAATTTTGAGGGAATTTAAAATTATTAGGCAAATGCTACAGCTTCTTGAAAAATTAATTGTTAACAAGAATGACATTTAATTCCCAAACAACAATGATATAAGCAAAAAAAAGAAACCTTTTACTATGTCGGAAGAGAGAGGAATGGAACTGAGAAATTACGATTGCCTGGAAAGGTCTGCATACAAAATTCTACGAAATATTGCCATATTATCATTAAACGCCAAGAGTAACTCCAGCCTACGTCATTTGGCTGGAATGCCACCCAGAGAGCTCGGCAACTAAATCCTTAAAACTGCTGAATAATATTTCTTAGGAAGAGAAGTTTTAGAATAACCAACGTACCGTCAAACTGAACATTTGCATAATAAATAGGTGCTTCTGGATTCTTCATCAGTTCCTCTTGCTCTTTTTCCCACTTTTGACGACGGATTTCTCTCTTCATATCGGATGATAATAAAGTTGGCGTACTGCAAAGAAGAAATAATCGACTCCCAAAACATTAACTACAAACGGGGTTCCATAAAATGTAAACACAGTTCATTAATATACTAATCTAACGTAATGCCAGAGGTTAAATCAAGCAATTTAAGGCCATAAGGGAACGCTCAGGTTTGTAATAGCGCAATAATATATAAACATTGATTCAATACAAATTCTGTAAATTTTTAGGGATGAAAAACGGCAGAGATAACATCTTCCCATTCTATAATCATCGACAAGGAATGCCAGTCTGTGACCTAAAATGCAATACAAATAAAGGGGCTGACACACAGACCTGATTACCACAAAACTACACAAAATGTTCGACTTCATTTTTGTCTACTTTGCTTCCTCCTCGAATTAACATCCCTAACAATCAGGGCTAATAAGGACTTAGTATAAGGTAATATTGACAACATGTCACCTGTTACGAAACATTAAGCTATAAAACTGAAATTATTCCTTTTATATACCAAGTAAGACCTAGAGTAGGTACTGAAGAAACCATTTTATAAATTTTGACAGAAAAAAAGATTACCTTTAATAGTTCCCATAGTTATATGAAATTTACAACCCTTCAAAATAATCAGTTGTTTACTTCTATGACAATTCTATTACTATACAATTGCTATTAAGATACAATATGCAAGTCTTTCAATCAAATACTCCAGAAAGGCGAAATATCTGAATCTAATTATATTCACACTTATGGATTTAAAATAATAATACATTATAGTCATAAAAAGGAGCACTTGGCTGAGACTCAGCACGTAAGTAGTTACTAATTTTGTTCACAAAATCGTTGAAGCTTTTTAAGATGAAAACGTACAATGAAAACAGAGGGGATTACAAAGGCTTTATGTCCCTACTGTCAAGCTGTTAGCTCAGCAGGAAAGGAGTCAGGTTTGAAATCAGGAGACCTTTGGCTTGAAGTTCGCGTCATTGTTTATTATAGCCATCTAAGTCTTTCTCGGATGTGAAGCAGCAAAAATGCAAACTTTCTAGGTAAAGAACACTCCGCCTGTTAGCACATTCACCAATAGCCAGCATTATGAGTGGATGATCAGAGGAAAACACCCGAGAATATTTCAAATATTTCTGGTCGAAAAGAAATGAAAGGCTGGATACAAGTAACCCAATATACGACCGTGAAACCTTGAATGAGTATGTGAAAAGATACATTGCTCAAGGCAAAGACAGCAAAGTAACATATTAAATAAAGGGCATAAATAAAAAAAGGAAGCTTGGGGAAATTGGTGAAAGTGAAGGCATTCAACGGATTATAAATGCTACTTGTGTAAACAAAAGTGGTGCAAAAGGTCAGTGTCAAAACAAGTCAGATCAGTATGCCTCTGGTTCAAATTGCAGACGGAATAGCATAATTAATATCCTACTACATAACAAAAAATGTAACATACTCTATGTTCTACAAAGTACAAATTCCCAAATAACATAAGGAATCGTCTAAGTGTACACTTGATTTGATAGGGCTCTCCTTGCAAAACAATTCGAATTATTCACCTTATGTTCTGCATACTTTCGGCGTAATAAAATGGAATATTGTGTGTTAGGTCTACCTGAAGTACTCAGGTGTCAAAGTTCTCATAAACGCTACTGTAAACAATATTGTACTACTGTAAGTTAAGTGAAAATTAGCTGCTGGCTTTACGACAACAGTGGCAAGTCATAAATTATAAAACTTACAAATCTGAGTTCTGAGAAGTGGAAGTATCTTCCTGAATTTGTTTGTCAGATGAGTTCTACGAATAAGACACCAGCATATGCTATATTATTGTATGCTGTGCATATCCTTTCCTGTATTTGACAATGACAATTACAGAAAATGGGATTTAATTTAATAAAATATTATCAACCATTAGCATTACTCCATTTGAAAAACAGACTACAGCAGAATGTGTAAAGAAAAGATAAGAAGGCTCTCGTAATCACAAGTTGAACCCCGGGCCACAAGACAAGTAACCTTCAAAGTCATGTTTCTGATTATGTATGTCAATATATTACAAGTATATAGGTGAGAATCAAAACTACAAAACTTTCAGGAATTCCATCAATGCAAATAATGATTTCGACAAACTCACTTCTCCAGTTTTCTTGTAAAAGTCAACTAAGTATTTGGTCTCCCCTTGTTCATCTTCAGGATCTTCAACAGAAAGAAGTCAGCTATATCAAAATTGAATAGGAAAAATCTAAAGCCAAGCAGTGTAAAAACTCATCTCTTTATTCATTTAAAACTGTTTTAATTTTGCAAGATCTTAGAACTACAATAATACAACATGCAGTGAAAGGTCAGAAACTGGCCATCATTATTGACGATAATGAAGACAAATACTGCCCAACGACAAATTGTGGATTTGGTTGAATTACATGGAAGCTCAAAGAGATGTAACTGTGTGAACATACAGACAAGCAATAAGTAAATAGGGCAACGCAAATAGTCATAAAAGTACTATGAAGGTGTTACCAACCACTCATATCTCCACTGACAATCGTATCATAAATCTTTGCTTTGGATTCAAGGGCAGCCTTCGACTTTGCCAGAATTTCTTCCTCTTCTTGCATGGATTTTTCATTCCTTTCTGTGTTATGACCTTTAACTACTTTCTTCTTTCTTTCTTTTGTTGACTCTAAAAGCTAAGGGACACACCACAGGACAAAATAAAAAGGCTTTATTCTGATAAATTTGTACTTTACAATAACTTCATTTTGGCAAACTTACAAGTGGAAAAACTATAATATAATTGGACGCATGCATACAAGGAAAAAAATGAATAATTTGATCTCACTGGCAACATTAGAACACCAAAAACTGATTTCATCAATACCACCAGTATACTGGCACAAGAACAGGATTATGGCAAGCAATGACAAGTGTACAACTTTGCTAATATCAAGAAACTTAATAGGTTATGAAAAATAGTGAGCAATAACTTTGTTATTGTTAAAGTTAAAGTTTAAAACATGGGCACAATGTTCACAACATTTCCACAATAGGTGTAGTTTGTTTTTCAATTGATGTAAACAACTATTGATACCTATTTTCATAATAAAAGCATTTTGCAATTATTAACTTGCTTCTTTTAACACTTGATGGCAAACTTCACTTCCTCTTGTTTGCCAACAAAACTTCCAACAGACAGACTACCATTCTTTATAATAAAATACTGAGTACTAATCCTGGGATTAAGGTCAGAGTGTGTCCTCTATGCCATTTTTAGGCAAGCTCCTAGTGCTTTCCATATACTTCAATTAGTAGCTGCATGGTTTGTCAAATATATTCAGTGTGTTGAAACATTGTGTTACATGGTACACCACAATGTACATAACTGTACAGCAACAGCCCTGGCATCATAATATGGTATTAAATCACTTGAAGCTGAAAATATAATTTTGGTCATTAAAAAGTACTTATATAAAAGACCCTTGTGTTTAGTAAGCAAAACTAAGCATTTTTTATGGAATACAAGCCTCTCCATTTAAAGTGTATTATCATCTCCACATGCATTTGCACCTTGAAGAAAAACAAGTGCACTTTTGATATCTCTCCTTACTCTTCCTGGATCACAAGACCATGCACGTATGTGAAAAATGTTAGGCATAAATAACATGACCTTATGGGGAGGCCTGGAATATGTTACACTTTTTAACACAAACTTTAAGATCAAGTATGTCAGGAAAATGAATGACAGCTTCAAACACACTGAACTACCACTGTGTCTCAAATGAAAAGCTTTTGATGCCTGCATAACATTCACAATAAACTTCCGATATCAACTTTGGAACTGAAACAAACCGAAGATAAGAGCCTGTAAGCAGAATGGAAATACAGTAATTATTTTTGAAATAACTGGGGAAGACATAAAGACCACAATGGATCAGAAAGCAGGCAAAAACATCACAGACTGCTTTAAAGAACAAAAATGAAAATGGAAAAGCCACATGAGAATGGCAGATACCAAATAGAAAAAAGGAATGACACCAGGAGAGAAGAATAAAAAACCTTGGGAAAGATAAAAACCTGTTGGTGAGATGATTTAAATACTGGGTATCACCTCAGAAAGAATAGAACTAGACAAAAAGACATATAACAGTTTGGAGAAGGTCTACATCCAGCATTAGATCTTCTAAGGATGTGAATAAAATACCTCAAATTGATGAGTGGTATCACTTGTATTACATTGGACATGAGCAGGGTACTGCTAGATATGGATTTGA
>JANTCA010000900.1:2166-12369 GCA_024741275.1 Chironex yamaguchii
ATCAGAGTAGTAGTGGATACCTTCTGGTGCCTGAAGGTTCGAATCTGGAGCAGGGTAGTGAGAGACTGTATCTGTGTCTTTGTGTCTGACCTTGGGTACATGAACCATCATGAAGAGGTAACAGATAGTCTCTTCATTTAGATTGTGCAATCTGGGGTAGTCAATCTTGTCCAGCGATCTATCAAAAAAATTTCACACGTGGCTTGTGGTTGACAGTGCTGAGTAGATTTGCACATCCAAGGATGAAGAAACATCATTGTGCAACAACTGCTAAGGCCTGCCCTAGTGGCAGTGCATCCAATGGGACAGATGGGGCAGTGACCCACCAATGATTCTGAGCAAAATATATTTTTTCATTTAAGAGATCATTCATGTTTGATTCTCAAACAGTTTATATAATTCAAGCTCACGTTTTGCTCAACTTAATCCATAAAATCACTTCCACTCTTACAGATAATTTGGAGGAAATCATTAAATCTGACCAACAATTGTCATGGTGTCTCTTGAATTGATCAAAGGTCAACAGTAAATTGAGGAATTCAGGAGAGTTCATAATTTAATCCCTTGGGTTACATCATTTGGGGCACTTGCCTATGTGCCCCACTAAATGCAACGCAACTGTAAAGAGTGATAGACAATGGCCAATGTATAGCAAAGCTATTTCATTAATTGAAACTCCTTTGTCATGAGAAATGCAGGGCAACCTTGAAAAATGCCCCACCAGCAAACAAACATCATGGAAAAGAGACTGGATAAGACATTGCCTTTAGAACAATAGGCTTCCTTTTGTCTGCAGAATTTTTGGTTTATTTGAGGTTTATGTTTACAGAAAGTCACAACTTGACCATCTAATCTGGGATGAGGTTGAGAAACTATGAAATTCCTTTATCAACGTTTTTGCAATTTACAATCTCCAAACTTGATTACTCAAAACATCTCATAAGAAATATATGGCTAATACTTCAATAACAACAGAAGCAAATACAGACATGGAAATGTCTGTTGTTTCAGCTTTAGTGTAAAAATCTGATATGCTTATCTCAGTTTGGTTATAGTTAGCAGTTACCTTACAACAATAGGTACACCAAAAGTCCATCATTATGAGTTTAGCATAACAGAACGAAATTAATTCCAAGGGGGTTCTTCCATCATGGGGAGTTGTTGACGTTCACATGTGTTGAACATGCTGGAACTGTAGTAGTCCACTAGCCATTCCTGAAGTTGCATGCGGTATTCTTCTGTTCCTGGGAATGGCAGCTGGGTGGGCTTTGGAGGTGATATTCAATGCTTTGGGCAGTTGAGGCTATTGTAAATGCAGTGATCAAGGTTGATGGAGTGTTGACAATCAAGGCTACACAGTGAATGATGTGAATCAAATATCTCCCTCTCTCCATCTTCTCTTTCCTTCTCATGACACACCTCAACCATACAGTTTACAACCCAAAGAATCCATATGTTTTGTGGGACATTCTGTTTTCCTTGTGGAGACAGGTGCTTGTTTACCATGACTTTGATTGGTTTTCTTCTAATTGATATTGGCAGATCAACCAGTTATATTTGACTGTTTCTGGGTCTTCCCAGATTGCCAAAAATTGCTTTGAGAAATATGTGCTCTGTTGGAATCTAGAAGTTTGGTAGCTGATCTTTTCGCAGCCTCTTATGCTTCAAAAATTGAAACACTTTCTCGAGGACCATATCTTGGTTCATGGTCCCAAGGAGGTCCAACTGCATTTCTTGATCTGAAATACCTGGATTAAAGACATCACCATCAGTTGTCTGTATAATTTTCACAAGCATCACAAGCTGGACAGTTCAACAGGTATTTGCTGTTCTTTGTCATGCTGTCTCGTTTTGTAGAGTGTTATATGGGCCACCATGGCATTCTTTCCTCTGACAGAAAAGAGAACCTCTTCCTCTGTTCTGTCTACCAAAGTTTCACTGACAGATCTTGTTAGATATTTCTGGAGGTCTTCCGTGTAGCACTCGTGGACAAGATCCTTCCCAGAGATCTTGGTGGATTCTTTGTAGTCAGCCCATCATGTAGTGAAGTATGACCACTTGTACCGCCAGAGGTGATTGTTGGTCACTTAACCTCCTACACTCAGCTGTGATGGGTGTTGAGGGTGACTTTCTGCTGTTGTGGGCCCCAGCAAAGTGGATCTACAGTAGGGTGGCTGCTACATGATCTTCAGCAACTGCTGTAATGAGCAAGCAGTCTGGGTAGGGATACTCATATGCAGGCATGATGAGCAACTAGCAACACGCTTCCTCCTTTACCTGTGAAAGCACCTTAGTGTTTGAGTGAGTATCAGTAGGAGAGATGACAACTTCTTGTGATTACTGTCATATTAGTTTGCTTCATGGCAGTAACAGTGGCTTGGCATATGGAGGAATGACTTCTGCAGATGAGTTGATATTGGTCAGTTTGCTGGCATAGAAAAGCATAGAAAAGTGCTTATTCTCAGTCAGACAAGAATGCCAACAAACTCCCACAAGAGAAACACAACCATTTAATATGTGCCTAAATAAGCCTAAGGGGAATGTCCTAGTATATCATGCTCTAGTCAACAATAGGAAACAATCTTACTATGTGCAAAGCCATTGGTTGTTGATTATGGGTCAAAAGGTTTCCTAACCCAGCAAAATCAAATTTCAGATTCCTCAGATCATGACACCAAGGATAGTGATACACCACCTTAAACTGGTATTGGTATCTCGGAATCATCTACATCATGAAATGAAAACCCTGGCAGTTGAAGATTATGATGCAATGCTGGCAGTCCAGTGTTCCATACAGTGTTTTTAAGAATTGTATTCAACTGCATCACAGTAGATACCACATTCAAATGACATAAAAAACTACTTTAAAAAGTTGTCTCAAAAATATGTAATCACTACAAGCCTCATGTTGTGCTTGCTAGTTACCAACAACTAGATCTAAACACACAAACAAACAAACATGGTCTCTCAATGGAACTGGCAAAAGCCAATAGGCATAGCTAGTATCTAGATTCAGCTCTATGCTCTATGATATGCGGAAACAAACTTGACAATTCAGTACAAAACATATGTCCAATCTGCAGCATGGGACCACATAGCGTTAAATATATGTTTTCTTACATAAACCTCATAAGCAGCTCAGGAATCTACTTGGTAAAGTTCATAAATCTGCAAGGGTGGTTGTTCCGGCAAAATATGCAGCGACTAATTTCTGGAATTTAATGATATATAGCTCAGGAACACATGAAATTGGGTCATGTGGCATGAACAAACTGAACCTAAAATACTTAGAGCATTTTAAACCAATAATTTTCAAAATATAGAGTCATTGTTTGGTAACAGAGTGTGCACAATCAAAAAGACTTAACAGCTTCTCATGACTTATGTTAGATATGTTTATAAAGATCTTTGAGAGTTGTTTAACATCTGTTCCCTGTTGACAAATGAGCACAAACATGACTACGGCCCCAATGGACAAGTCAGTTTTAGGAAAACATGTCGCTTAATTAGGATGGGTACTACAATTTTAAGAAGTCTAACTCAACTAATTATCACAGTAAATGTCATGTAGTGTTCACACATACAGAACACAAAATTAAAATTGTCATTAATTGATTGCATTAATGGTTCCATGGAAAAGTCAATGTGAGCTCGTGCAATCACGTGCATTAAACAGTATAGATTGGCCAATAAAGCTGTGGACATTTATGGCAAAAACGTCTAACTACCAAATCCTACTACCCTGTTAACATACTATCAAACCAACACACCAGTAATGCCTCAGATGGACACTGAAGGTGGTTAAATTCTTATCTATTCACACATAATGTTCTCAAATTACATGAAGTTGTCTTAAGCTGTAAGACAATCTAAAAAGAACTGTGTTTTAAACTGTTGGAATGTTGCACAAAGTTATGACTAAGAATGAGCTAATGAGATGGTAGCAAATTTGGTTTAAGTTGTTCTGCTGTTTTCAATTGCCAAATTTTGAACGGGTACAGAGAAATACCTGACAAAAACTCCAAGGCTGACAGTTCTTACTTTTTTGTCTAATAAGGCTACAGTAACTTCTTTGGGCCAATCTGTTTGAGCCATATAGCATCATCTGAAGCAGCTTTTCAGGCCAGTTTGAAGAGAATACAACTTAAGGCTTTTAAGATGCTTTTTACTGGTTAGTTAGGTTTGGTTTTAATTTGTTTTAATGATGTTTCAATCTACTGGTGCCAAAATTGTGTCTGATTTGTCACAGTATTGTCTGCAGTCAGCTTTTGTGCTTGGTTAGATAGCGCACTGAATAACTTATATATGTATGAGATTATAATCTATACCACTGAATTTAACATTGAAATAAAATGTTCTTTATACATTAAGTAATGTGATACTTCACATAGTTACTATCACATCATAACCTAATATTAAAAAAGGTCCTAATAGTTGCCAGTCAACAGCAAGAACTTCATGTTATCAACATATAATGACAGCCAATGTTTATACCTTACAGAATTTGGACAAACAGATAAAATGCGAAATAGAGGGAAGATTTGTAACAAAAATTGATACTTTGATCTTAAAATAACTTCAATCAAAAGCATGTAAGCCCGGCAAGCACTGCACAAAAACTATGCATGGTATGCCTGAACAAAAACTACATATTTGTAAATAAGGGGCAGCACCTTGGAACAAATAACACTTGCCTCTAAGAGGATATGCAACTTGGTATTTCCACATCAAGAAATCTGGTTACCCTGTAGGAGATGGTAGTAACTCTTTCTGTATGATGAAAAGTTAATCGTACAATGCAAATGTGGAAGAAGCAGGTTTGATTTACTAGTACAGCTATACCTTATTCCAGGAAATTAACGTGGCACTTAATGGACATGGTTCTTTAAAATTCGCATTAATAAAATACAAGTTAATTACAAGTCATGTAAAGTTCCAGGCTGTTACAAAGGTTCTGGGTAAATAATAACCACGTTAAAGAGAAAAGATAACTATATTTAAAGGAAAACATCTATCTTTTAAAACAACCGTATACAAAACAACTGATGTTGTTCTTGACAAGCGTCCTCATCATCCGATAAAAAGCAAACTGCATCCTCATTTTGCTTAAATATATTTAAAATTTTCGATGTGTCGTCTTCATACACCTCTCCTACAGCAAAGTTGACAGACTTGACTTTGTTCTCCAAAATGGTCAAATTTACTTTAATTTTGATCTCTAATCCGCCTTGGAATAGAGGAGATCGTTTTACCTCTATAGATATCACGCTTGCCATCATTATTGCTCTGCCAAACAATGCAAACCACATGTATCAACTTATTTCATTATTTCTATGTTCATTAGATGCATCATGTATCCCAGTTTGACTGAACCGTGTTGATTTAATTTTTATTTCAATGTGTCTTTGGCTAACTGCATTAATTTGGTTTGTGTTAATTTAAACATAATTCATTTAGGGCTTCGTTAATTTCCTACAATAAGGCAGTTGCTCAAGTGAAACTCCTGTAACCATCCTCTAAACAGAAAGACCAACAACTCATTTTTACCTTGTACTGGTAAAAAATCAAGTAATTTTATGAACTGGAATCAGAAAATAATAAGAATTAAGAAGTCGGAGGCAACCCCCTTCTAAAATAGCAAATCTCTGTGTAAACCTCTGAGTTATGATGAGGAAGCGATAGTATTGGGAAGCTCAGATGAGCATCTGTGTATTGCGATTATCACACACAAAAAATGATATGAGTCATGGATTACAGTCAGTTACTTGGAAACAGTCTAAGTGATGATGTATACACAAGGATACCTACTGATGCACCAAAACTGTCATAACCATTCTTTTTCCTACTGGAGATTTGTGAAATACCATGAAACTGCACTCCTGACCCAAAACAGGTAAGAGTCTATGAATGAAAAGTAATAATTAGTTAGCCTTACACTGGCCAACTTTACCCAAATGACCAATGTTGTATCAGTTCACAGAAGAAATAAATGTGAAAACTTTTTAAGGAAACATTGTATGTTATATTTTCATGATACATCACACAGTTTTGTGTTAGGTCAGATCAATTATATGTGTACAGGGCAGAATAAACTGGTCATATGGTAAACTTTTGCTGGTCATACTGGTAACTCTAAAAGTACGTCTGCACAATTTCAGTTGAATTGAACGTAACCATGTCTCTGGATTGACTTTCATGACTTGTGCGAATGGAGCTTGCTCTACATTTCATCTATTTTTTACACTGAAAAACTGTTGCTTTTTTGGCATGTGGCTTTCACATATGACCACACTTTGTGATTCCTTCCGTCTGGAGTTACAACTAGCACGTCTTCTTGTACTCTGTGACATGTCTGGACGTCGATTCAAAGCACGATATTTAGATTAAAGGTCTTCAAAGGTTGCATGATGTAACCACTAAACCATCCGTTGGACTTTTTCCAAACTTTTGCTGTGACTGTATTTCTGCACTGTGACAATAGTTGGCTCTGCGCTATTACCCAAATAAATCGTTACGTAATAACCAAATAAGAAACATTGTTTTATAATATAAGTTACAGAGAGTAGCGATAGATATCAATTTACCCCATCCCAATGATCAAAGTTATATTTGGACTTCCTTAGAGGCCTCTGCAGCTCTTCCACCAAGTCACTTTCTTCTTGGTTTGACAAAAAATTCTCCTTTATTATCAAGTCTTTGAGTATTATATCTTGAAACTCTTCCAATTCTTCCGTGCTGCATAAATTAGTTTTGAAAGATATCATCCCAAAATCAGATGTCAATTCTGGCACTGTTCTTTTAGTCGCTTCACCAGTCATCTTGTGGTTTGGGTTTTCTCTGCCATCATGTCTTTTATTATGATCAAAAACATGCGTATCCCCTAGCCCTTGAATGCTAGTACAGATATGTTTCGAAATACGAGAACTTTGTAGATGAGATGCATGTGGCCCACTTCCAGAACGGTATCTCTTGGTACAACTAAGTCCATCGTGTCCACAGCCATTGTGCATGTGACATAAAACCTCTACAGTAGAACTGATATTGTTCCTTTTCTCAGGGTTCCAACGTGCTTCAGATTTGTTAAAATGTCCTCCTATTTTACTCAAATAGCTAAAATTTCTTTGAAAGGAACCTTCTGTTAAAACGTGACGTGTAAATGTCGACACTAACAGCACTCTGCCACTCTTGGCAGCCGCCATCTTTCTCTCGTGTTTACAACCATGCCCTCGCTTGTGATTTGAAAGTGCAGAAGAGACTCCCAGACGAGCAATGATGTAAAGCCCGAAGGCTTTACATCATTGCAGACGAGGAGTGAAGTGGCAATGAGGGTAAACAACCAGGACTCCAAGGGCAATTACCCATCCAGGATCAACAACATAGAACAAATTCCTAGTAATTACTCTGCTCAAGAAAGGCAACCTACATGAATGCCAAAAATGCCCCACCCTCCATCAGTTTGAATAGCCATGTTACAAAATACTGCTCAGAATAATCCTTTGTAAATTGCAACCACAAGAAGAAGCAATAATTGCAGGGGAACGAGACGGAGTTTGGAATGGAAGAAGCACAGTTGCACAGATCTTTAACTTCCGTGTACTATGAAAAAATAAAGAGAGCATTATCAACATTTGTACCATGCTTTCATAGACTTCACGTTAAAAGCTGTTAATCGAGTTTGGCGTGCAATGTTATTCCGACTATGAAACTCTACAACACCAGTCCAGGTATAATCAATAGCATGCAGAATCTTTACGAAAACACATCGAGTGCAGTTATGTTTACTGGCAAAATTGGCGAATGGTCCTAGATGGTAATGGGTGTGAGACAAGGGTGTTTATTGTGCCCCATTTTGTTTAACATTTTCCAAGAATGAATCATAATTGAAATGCTACATGATCACAAAGGATTGGTGTCTATCAATGGGAGAACCATCACAAACCCTCGGTGCACTGGCAAGCAATGACAAAGAACTGAGGTAATGGTCAACAAACTACGCTGTAGAGAAGAAAAAGATCGTGACCAACAATGAAGTAAGTTTTGCACCATCAATCCAGATCAACAAACACTAGCTTGCAGCAATTCCACACTACAAGTACCTGTGGGCTAAAGCTAGAGATGAGGGTTGCAGACAAAAAATATTTGCACTCATTGCGCAGAGCTTGAAGGCACGGAGCAGACTGCAGCCAATCTGAGAGGACACCCATCAGGATATTTTCCAAGATTAGACTGATGCAAGCTCTGGTTCTCTATTTGTTCCTTTATAAGTGTGAAGCTTGGATCGTGGCTTCCGAGCTCCAGCATCGCATGACAGCAACATAGGTGTTTCCAACAGAGACCTTATTACCAATGAGAAGATACACCTAAGAGCTAAAATAGCCATAGGACCTTGTAGTGACCTACGCAGTTAGCAATGCAACATTGTAATTTCGCAACAATATCCCAAATTGACGTAAATGATTAATGTGGAAATATCTTAATAAAATTCCCTGTTTCTTTTCAAATAAATCCAGTACTGGTTGTATAGTGATGAAGTTCGTTGTTCTCTACGTCTTGGGGTTGTTAGTTATATGAAGTATTCATCTATCCTTCAACCTCATCACAGCATTTTTATCCTTGTCTGGAAGCTTCGTTGATTTGGTCACAGACTAGAGCAGGAACTGGCAAAGAAAACACTTTGAGTCATTATGGGAGACCTTGATAGTCCGTGCAAAAAAAATGACTGAGAAATTCAGTGAGTAGACGGGTCTGACCCTTCGAGTGGCAGTCAGGAGCGCAAAGGACAAAGATCGATGGCGGAAAGGGGTTAGGAATTTTTATTGCAACGCCTTAACGACCTACTGTGGTTACAAGATAGGCAAGACAATTTCTCTTTCACGGAAAGTCGAACATCGTTTTTGTCTTCATTTGCCCTTATGTTTCTGTGAGTGTAATGGAGAATATTTGCGTGTGTACGATATCTACAGCATCGAAAAGCACACCCAATGGCCACCTGCTGATGAAGGACAAAGTTTAATACTTTTCGTCAGCTAAGCATTTGTTTGTGACCTCAAATTATTCTTATTTTGTCCTTACCTTGACTTTCAAGAAAGTTAGCTCATTTACATAAATTGGAGTAAATGGACTTTTGGAATGGATACGAGTAATGGAGAACGAGGTTACAGCATGTGTTATTATCATAGAAATAATAGGCTATTATTTCTATGGTTATTACAGGTGCTGCACGCTCAAAAGGAGACTGGGTTTCCTTAGTGAGTTTCCGGAAAATGTATAGAGTTTAAGACCATCAATAATTGGTTGTTCCTACTTCTGGCTCATGACAATCTTAGCATTATGGAAATATATTTATAAAACTGAACCAAACTATGGATCTTTTTCAATGATAAGATTGCTTCTCCTGGATTAACGATAAGAATTGGGACGCTTCTTTGCTTGTACAGTGACATTAATGTAACAAGAATCTAATAAACGAAAAATATCTTCGTTTGTGATAAAAATCTAGTTTAAGATCATTATTGTTTACTTTAATTTAAATTTCATTGTTTCTTACCTGCGTTAGCTGTATACGACTATTGATCTATTAAAACGTACGTGTATTTCCCTGTATAGTCCCTGTACATTCTAGATTGTCTTTCTATTGACCTTTCCTCTTCATCAATTTCAATTTTGTACACTTTACTGTCCACCTTACAGTCCTACATCTTTGTTACATGGCCTGTCTGCCTGTCTGCCTGCCTTTGCCTTACTCATATCACTCTCATAGTAAACCACACCCTCTTACTTTGACCTTGGCATGAAACATTTTTTCCATTATACTTGATAGTCTTTCCATGTTTTAAGGTCAACGACTATGTCTGGCATCCACGTGTCATTGTTTGCATAACCAACACTTTAAAGTTGGTCAATAAACTTGTTAAGACAGCGACAGGTCAAGATGGTGGTCGCCATAATCAAGAGTTTTTAAGATTGTTGTCAAGGATTACCAAGCCCAATATAATGTAAAGAACATGCATGGGTTTTGTTATATGGTATGATAGTTTGGCTACTATTTGTATCATTTTTTATTTGGAAGTCTTCATCGTCATCAATGTCATCATCTATGTCTACACAAGGCACAAAGATAAAACGTTTATTTGCTGCACCGTAAAAAATAGTTAGATTTCAAGAAACCTAGATCAAGAGTACTAAAGTTGAAAGGGGTAGATA
>JANTCA010000901.1:0-12368 GCA_024741275.1 Chironex yamaguchii
GAATGCGCCAAAATGTATAAGGACGAGAATTTTCGGATAATTGGCACAGCCAGATCGTCCTTTCATCTAAGTGTATTAGAGTCTACATTAAAACAACAAAACCAGTACTCTTTAAGTAGAAAGAGTTCGTTTTTCACTTGGACTCTTTCAATAATGTTTTGTTTCTTTATTTTCTCTTTCTCTGTTTCCTTTCTTGTTTATAATTGGCTATTTTTGCTACATGTTTTATATACATAGGTTGCCATATACATATACTTGCCTTTCTGACGTTTCATACTCCGAAGAGTGTCAGACGAAAAAAGCTTTTAAGTATGATTTTAGGACAATGTCGCAAATTTTCAAGGCGATTTTCAGGTTTTGTACCACAAAAAGATTGTGAAATAATTGATTTTGCTGGCTCCTTGCTGGCAAATGACGAATTTTACGATTGATATTAATAATAACAATGTTATTGATGTGATAACAATGATGATGATAACAGTAATTTAAATGTAGGATGGCGCGTTATGCTAAGTCAGATATGATAATTGTAACAATGTTGTTTTCCTATCATTTGAGCTTGAAATGAGATGGGCAACAACTGTATTGCGTAATTTAAAGGACTCCTCTCTGCGAAGTAACACAAAACTAAATGTTTAGTTATGCAGAATGATGTATTTTTCGGCAAATGAAAGGGTTTTGAATTGTTGGTCTCATTTGGTACAATATTCTTTCAAAATTACTGCACTCATTTTATAGAAAGTTTCTGCAAGAAAGTAGTACTCGACCCATTAAAAAGTTAAGGAAATTCCAGTCCTGGAACACCTAGGTTCACGTTGTGTGGTACAGAAGGAATCAAATCACGCAGTTTTGCCTTTATTCTGCTGGATTCAGGTTTACTTACAAAACCACTATTGTCAGCGTATGACGCTACAAAAGATTTCCATTTCATGAAATTGACGGCAGTTGTTTTTCGATCAACAAAGTGGTAATTTATGACGTAATTTACCATCAACACTAAAGCCAGAATTTTGTTGGTGAGAAGGTTTAGCGTACTTTGATTCGTAAGCTTTTTCTGAGCAACATTTCAAGCCATACCTCGTCGATCGGCAAGCTCATGTCATCATAAGAAGAATCATGGCAGAAAACCTGCTCACGTAGACTACAGCCAGCACACGGAGGGGAGCCTGACGATGGGACAGGTATCTAAGAAAAGCCTTGTATTTACATATAACTTGGTCAATCCCTGGATTCCTATTGGAGTTTGATTTTGTAATTTTTGCTTTCATAAGAATAGTTTCCATTTTATCTGATAGGCTCGTTTAGGTACCAAGTAATATATACATTGGGTTCTCGATATAACGAAATCTGTGGGACACAGCATTTTGATTCACACTTTCGAGGGTTCGTTATATCGAGACCACTTTTGCACTGATTTAACAGTCAATGCAGCAATTATATTTATATTTTGTTAAAACGAGAGTTTGTAGTATCCAGAGTTGGTAATATGAAAATTAAGGTGTGTTGGTGATATCTGCTCGAGGTTGCCCCCTAAATCCTTAGGGAATGGAAAAGAAATGGTTTTTCTTTTGCAACCACGCATTTCATTGGTCATACTGTTTTGTATTAAAACATTTTTCCTAATCTATCCTAACGACCCCCACTTCCCTATTACTGTTAGAAGAGGGTCTTGTTTTCGTTACCATTTGTTTGTTTGCCTGTCCGTTAGCAACATTTTGCAAAAAGTTCCAATCAGACCCTCCCACACAAAATAACTACGTTTTACCTGAATGAGTCGCTTGATGCCTTCAGATGGTCTTCTCAACCATGACGTGGTGTCGGCAAATATTCAAGTCCGACTCCATCCTACTAACCTTCAAAAAAGTGCCTTTATCAGACCCCTTGGGCTACATTATTGGACTCTGATGCCATTTTGCCCAGTCCCATTTTAGAGTATTATTCCGTCGATATTTAGCAAGAAATTGCTGGAAATACACCTGATCTGCTCGGATTATGTAATTTTTATCATTTCATCGATGACCACCTTCTCTTTCTGGCAATTGACTTTAGCAACCACAAGAAATGTGGCCATACGCTTAGGACCAAAGAGGTGTTCCACAAACGCATCCCTTTCTCCAGACACATTGTGTCTTCTGATGGTGTTAATACAGATCCAAGCAAAACTGCTAACTGACCCCACTAATGAATTTTGACCTTCCGTCAAAGTTGGTATCTACTTTTACCAAATCATCAGAGGATTTTCTCAGCCGGCTGCATACATTAGAACCCTGTGAAGATGAGAAGCAAAAAGAAAAGTAAGCTTCAGAGGCATATACACCTGAGATTGCAACACTTTTGTTGAAAGCATCAATGTCAACATTTGAAAATTCACACCCAATATAAGGTTCTACAACCTTGTTTCTTACTTCTGTAAATTATATGCCACTATGAAATTTCAGTTCTCATATATTCGACACTGTGAAAACGCAGGTTCAGAATTATGGATGTAGTTCTCTAGATAGGAAACAATCAACTTTTGTGGTAGACCAGAATACATTTTGATTTCAGCAGGTGATTAAATGATATTACGCGGCATATCACTAAATATTACTTATATCTTTGCTATTTCTTTGTACGTCTCTCCTCTTTTTCTTGTTTGGGTTTTACATATGTCAATCATTAAGTCAAATGTGCTAATATACTGCTGTTTCATCTTCGTCATTCTGCCCCTCCTCGTTAATGATTGTGACTTTGAAAGCAACATTTGATAATATTTTCTATACAGCTGCTTCGTATGTTTCCAATTCATGTCCTTAAATGTACAGTCAGTCAGTCAGTCAGTTAATAATTCGTATAGATCCTGTCGACTAAGTTCCCGTTTCCGTCTGTCCCTACCCACATCAAATTTTTCTCGTTAGAGATAATTCAGTATCAAGGCAATCGTAAGTGTAAATCAGTTGAACAATCTTTTTATGGTACAAAACTTGAAAATCGCCTCGAAAATTTGCGACATTGCGCTAAAAACATACGTAAAAGCTTTCTTCGTCTGACACTCTTCAGAGTATGAATCGTCAGAAAGGAAAGTATACCTTAATACGCAAAATAAATGTTGAACATTGGTTAACGTTTTTGCAATTATAAAACGTTAATTAAATCCAAGTTAGTTAGGTAATGACGTTAATTTTTTGAAACGTTAATTTCAACGTAGAACTAATGTTTGAAAGGTTGACTTGTGCCAATTTTTTTCAAAAAATGAGGGGCCTGTAAAATTTTCCTTGCCAGCAATTTGTTGAAATCTTATTTTGCAGCATCTATAGATTTTGTTCGTAAAATTAAGCTTCGTTGTTTTACAACTATACCACGATACAAAAGCATTGTGTGACTCGCTATTGACGGGATTGGAGGTATATGAAATTTGGAGGGAAATGACAACTAGGGATTCAAGTCGAACTGCGCGAGTTTAAACCTTTTACTTTTAAATTCGAAGACAAATATCAGGGGAGAAAGTACAGTGAAGACGGGCACCTGATAAAACCGCAGTGCTTTAGAACAGAACCTAAGATCTCCAACATGATGGCTTAATTTTCGGTGCTCACCTATTAGGCTTTTAAAAATAATTTCCTCTTCCGACAATCAACGAAATAAAAGACAAACTAAAATAGCATACTCAGTCGAACAGAACCGCAAATGTATAACTTGAACATAAAAACGTCCGAACAAATATAGTCTTTAAGAGTCACTTATATGGATCAAGTGAAGATGTAATGCAAAATCATGCAAATGGATCAAGCAATGTAACAGAGCCAGTTCTGGCATCAGCTACAATGCCTGTAATAAATATGCATTTTCAGTCTAAAAACGTTAATTAGATCAACGTTAATAAAAGCCGCGTTAATTCGTTACGTGTTTATTTTGTTTATTAAGGTATGTATATGGCAACCTATTTATACCAAACATGTATCAAGACTAACAAATCATAAACAAGAAAGGAAAATAACAAAGAGAAAATAAAGAAACTAAACGTTATTGGAAGAGTCCAAGGAAAAAAAAAGTACTCTTTCTGCCTACAGAGGACTGGTTTCCAGACTCCAATACACTTAGATGAAAGGACGATTTAGCCGTGCTGATCATCCGAAAATTCTTGTCCTTGCACATTTTAACGCATTGTGAACTTTTATAATGTTTTTTTTCTACATTTTGTCTTTCTTTGTATCCTTTCTTGTCTATGATTGGCTAGTTTTGATACATGTTTCGTATAAATAGGTTGCCATATACATATACTTTCCTTTCTGACGTTTCATACCCTGAAGAGTGTCATACGAAAAAAGCTTTTAAGTATAGTTTTAGCGCAATTTCGCAAATTTTCAAGGCGATTGTAAAGTATAACTTAAGGGGTTAACAGCCCAATCTGCTTCCTTGGGGTAAACTCCCATGTATCACAAATGCTTCTGTGAGTGGGCAATTTTATGTCTTTTTCTTGGCCTGATAAGATATCAGTGCTATTATTAATAGTTTCTCGTTTTTATGTCACAGCTGAAATTGTTACTCTTAATTGTTTAATTTATGTGGAGAATACGGTAATCGACTCGTAACTAAGTAGATAGAAGAATAACCTTACCAATGTATGGTAAAAAAAGAATCGTGTTGCTTTTTCAGTAGACAAGAGGCTATCAAATAGAAAATGAATTTTTTCTAGGAACTTTCAATTCGTCACTAAAGTTTACAGATACTAATTAAAGAAGAATATAGATTTATCATCAATGTGATAAACATGGAGATGAAATTGACGCTGACTATGGATGACATAAACTTTGTAACTAATGATTCATATTCTGGTCCATGTTGTTAACCAAACAATTTATTGATCGATGATTCTAGTTCAAGACAAAAATTGGCTCCTTTGTCAAATGACCGCCGTCCACCCTTGCAATGACAGCATGCAGTATACTTCATCTTAAGAAACATAGTATTGTATACCCTTATGTAACCAAGTTAATTTTCAGCCAACCACATTGCTTCCTCACATTTAAAACTAGAAATCACGAATAAACGTCTTCTGCTACCACAGAGTTAGGAAAAATTCGCATCTAGCATAACACATTGCAAGTAATACATTTTGTTAATTTGCACTCAAGATTTCGGGAAGGCTGTTTGGTTAAACGATTTCCAAAGTACAGTCGAACAGCCAGCTTAACATACCCGGCTTCCCCCTCACTCCCTTCTTCCTCTCCCGTACACCTATAAAGAAGTTCACCGATAAAGCCTTCACTTAGAAGATCAAATTAGGGGGCTCATCAATGAGTGCTTTACTGTCATCTCTTTGCGCTGCGTTTCTTGTACTCGCAAGATTTTATACGCCAGCTGATACCAAAGTGAAGCGTATCAGCGTATAGTTATTTCTTATTAAATAAAAATTAAAACCCGCCAATCCGAACCGGGCTCTCCTAGTAAGCTAGCCACCCTGCGTTTATTTCGCGCATTGTTGCATTATTTTGTAGCTTATTCTTTTTACAATTTTATACTGTGTTTTGTCCATCAGATATGTTTTAGCTGCAGAAGTTCTGCCGACCAATGTCTTTCTTGCTGTCTCCTACCCATTGATGTACTGGAAAATACGATATTGCAGAGTAGCAGTCCTTATGACAGACACAAGTGATGATCAGAAAACCAAGATAACACAATCTGCGCCTGTTGGCATCACTGATGAAACAAGTTCTTATATCACTAACGTTCAGGTTTTGGAAAAAGAAACTACCATTGATGTAGCGGAGGAAGCACGTGATACGATAAAACAACGTTATTGGTCTAAACAAGATCCTGTCAAAACCAAACAGCTGAAAGAACCACCTACTGCTCGCAGAGGAAGAAAAGAGAAAAAGGTGCTTATTTTTGGCATTTTGATCTCATTGGCCTTTGGAGTTTGCCTTCTTCCTGCAACCACTTGTTATTTGATCTGGGGATCACCATTGAAAGGAGGAAAGAAGTATTTTGATATTGCCTTTACTCTCAGGAGCTTAAATTGCATCCTAAACCCCATCATTTATTTGTTGTATCAGTACGTACCCAATTGCTGGCAATATATAGGTCGTACAGCATGCTTTCACCGTAAAACGCATCCATAAAGCAACTTGGTGACTGCTAAATAGCATCACTTTCAATTTATTGTAATTAGATTGGCGGGGCTCTTATTTTATACTCAGTATAGATCATTGAGGAGTCGGGGACCAAAAAATCGACTGGGAATTATTTCATATTTGGGCAATTCTATCATAATACATTTCAATTATTGGACTGAACTGTATGAAATCTTAGGTGATAATTAAGTTTAATAATTGTATTTTATTTAAGGTGTTGATGTAAAAATATTACGGTATACCTGTGGTGTTACTTGTTTTTATTAAATGACTAATTTAGGTTGTACTATGACCAATTCACGAATTAACGTAGCAACGAAGTATCATAGAATCCCAAAAATAGACATAAACAATTAGTAAAAAAGAGTAATAAACTTCAATATGGACGTAATCGCCTCACAGAAACGATTACGCAGAACTCGTCATGGGTAGGTCGTCAACAATGTAATATGTCATAAACAAGTCATTGCTAATTTTTCCGCTGCCAAATTTACAAGAAAATGAATGAACTTAAAACGAGCTGCTGTTTAATTTAAATGATTTACAATAGATAACCGTGTGGTTAGTATATATATAACTAATAAAATAAAAAATTTGTGAAGTTAAGTCCCCTTTGGAAAAGACCCCCGATAATCCGTGAATTTTCGACCTACAAGGCAGAATGGTCCTCTATAGGTCGTAGGTGAGTCATCGTGATCCACGTCCAGCTTGTGTCTCAAAAGAATGAATGTATATCTCCTACTCTGATAATTCAGTATGAGGTTTGATCTTACAAAAGCTTCAAAAAGAAACGACAGGTTTGAGATTCAAAAATTACAGCTTCCCAAAAATAAAGTACATATCAGACAGCAAGACAACATATGACTTATTCTTTAATTGCTTATAAAACTGGCAACCTTTCTAGTTGATCCCTATCAACGGTAGATTTAAATAACTTCTCGGAAAACATTGCAAAATTGAGAATGTGCTAAACTGGACAGTAAATTCTTGTTTTCGATAATCGGCAGACCAAAGTCGTATTTCCATCAACGGTTGTTTGAAATTTTAAATTGAAGCTAGAAAACCTTGCGCTTTTTAGACAGAAAAATTTGTCTTATCCTTTATCTTGTAGCACGGGCACCTTCTTCAGCTTTATTTACCGGGACACGGCTGGTGCCAATCTTATGATACGAAGCTAAATTGATGACCAATGTCACAAGAGAACATTTAAAGAGTAACATTTCCATGGGTTTGGCAAAACATCCCACCTGAAGGTGGATTTTGAGTAAAAAGCCCTTTCTATATGGTATTTCTATATTATTATATTTCGTGTTTTCAAGGCTTTTAATTAGTGAAATGTGTGCATAAACAAACGAATGAAAAGTGTCGAAAATATATTCGCAAAGAAATTTGAACCTCAAAAAGCAGCAGTCGTTTCAAATATTGCTATAATTTCCATAAGAAGTGTGACGTTAATTTTCACCTTTTTCCGTTGACAAATTAACACTATTATTTTTCGCAGTTAATCCCAGTGAAATGAGTTCTTTTCTGTTAAACCTTGAATAAGCCTGCCTATAAATGGAGAGATCAAGACAACCCTAAATAATGGTTGCACATGTTACGGATGCTAGAAACTTGACTGTACTTTATTATGTACACAAAAGACATTTGAGAAATGAAAGCGTAATGTTTAACATATACTAAATTATGTTTTTCGTCGTTAACAAAAAATCAGTATATTTGCAGCAATTATTTTCTTAAATGCGCGTTTTCTTTGACGAACACAGACGTATAATTTTTTGTTACAAGATTACGGACAACAATTCAAACGTTTATGGTCACGATTAAAAGAAATTCACAATTAGTCTCAATAAGGAATGTTGATATAACTTTTTGTAATTTCATTTCCTTATCCTATATGATTTTCGAAATAAGTTGTGTTCTTTGTCTTCGATTGTACCACACAGACATCCTTAAATTCAAAATGAACCCAATATCCTATAAAGCATAGTATGAAACGCGGGTTTTGCACGTATAACAACAATTACGATATCAGTGAGGCGACCACGTGTCGTGCTTATGTAATAAAGGAGATCAATTTCACCCTGAGCAATGGAAAATGACCTTTTATTGCGGCCCAATTTTGAAAATGCGTGGTTTGTTCCTCAGTAGTATTTACACTCCAATACTTCTTTAATACGACTAAAATCGTTCCATCCAACAGCAATCTCCTCCATTAATAAAGGTTCTTAATAAAGTATGATCAAATTTGTCAAAGAATGTGTTCCACATTTTCTTGATGCTCTGAGGCTTCCACTAAGTAGAGTAAGCAAATTGATAGCAAAAAGGTTAATTCTCGACACGACAACATATTTTAACACGACAATGCGTTGGTTTGTAACTCTTATCGGGTTTTATTGGTTTATGAAGATTATTGACGCATGAATACGAATATCAGATAAATTCCTACACTTCACTGTTGAGATTTGACGCCCGTAGACACAGGATATCCAAGGTTAAAGATAATATCATTGAATCCTTTGACTCTGCAGTCGTGCCTCTACAGTGAAATTCTTCATCAGCAATCCAAGCAGTATGGTTAGAAACAATAAAAATGTTTCTATTATTGGAAACGTACCATAGGTAGCAGTAGTAATATCAGCAATACTAAAGATATATACATCACATGTCTTATTGTATTGTTACGATACACAGTCAAGACATTCAAATAATTTAAATCAAAGCACCCTCTGTCAATTCTTTTTCAATAACAAAACACCTTGTTACTTCTTCCACTAACTTCGATCTATATTTCAATAAATGATTCGGTGCTGATTATAGGTTAAGCTGTGATGTGACAGGTTTTTAATTGTAACATTCCGACTTTTGAGTGTAACCTTTTTTGCCGTGCTAAGTATAATATACACTATTCACTGGTTTCTCAGTGCTGGCGTCTTCTGCTGTAGGTTCTGCCATATAGTTGTGCTTTTTACTTCTCATTCTGTCGCATGAGAAAGGCTTTATAGGTCGAAAATTCGTAGATCGATTGTCCTCTTCTTCAAAAGGGCGATGATGGGACACACTTTATATTTTACAGATTTACTAACTTATACGAGCAACCTAGATAGGTTCATAAAATTTAGATGACAACTTTCCTTGATCCTTATCTGGGAGTTTCACTTGTACCCATGTACCTTCCTTGAAGACACTGTTTTAACCTAGTTAAATATACACGTATTCAATTTACATACCAACCAACAAGTTATTCTGCTAGACGTTTATCCGCAATTACACCAATTGGCACAGGCTGTCCATATGAAGCAGTTTTAAGTTAAGGCAGAATCATAATTGACACGATAGTACACACAATTTGCTTATTTTTATCGCTTCTTTTGTTATATGGTGTAAGGAAGTAAATGCTGAACATGAAGACAATATTTTCGAGTTGCATAAAAAGATGTTGAAAACATGATATCTTGTGTAACAAACTATGGAGGAATACTAGAGCTCTCCAAGAAAATAATCTATTAATATAAACTAGAAACGTTCCAAGAGTATAAACCTCCGCCAATCCAGTTTGATTATTCAAATAACATGGGTTTTCCCCACGATGATTTCCTTGCTAGTTAACTTTCATGAAGCTATCATTACCAAATTTAGTAACTGGTAATCTCCACAGACTTCCTCACTAGCACTATGAGGGTTTCATTACTGGAAAAGTGATTCAGAATCTAAGATTTGATCCAAATCACCCCCAAAATTTAATTAGTTCTTATTTAGTCTATTTCGGACCTATCCTGAAGATTTCGTTAAAACCCATCGACAATGCTTTGAGTTATGTTGTTAAGAAAAAACAAATAAACATAAATAAATAGATAAATAAATAAATAAATAAATAAACATACGTCGGCCACCTCCTTCGCGGAGGTAATATAAATGTAAACAATATTCAGAAATGAGCACTTAGTCACCAGAAGATATCTTATAGTAAGAAATACGCATGATGTTTTTAAAAAAGACGCTCTTTATGAACTCGACTTTGTTTTCATCACAAGTCGTCTTTATGCCGAAAAAAATATATATTATTCACAAAAGCCATGTTGAAATGATTCATTGTTCGTGGCTACAATCAATAAAACCTGGGATCAATCCCTGGTTACATGTTACCCTTGATAGTGGTGTCATGGAAAAATCACAAATGCGTTTTCAATTTGTCATTGGTTCTTAGTTTGTTGGCGTTGTCATGTCTGTACGTTAGCATGACTGTGCATACACAAAACGTTCCAAAATTGTTAAGAATCATGTATATGCTCAGATAACTGATTACATCATCCTTTTTTACTTCAGTTACATTATGGCCGTCATTTATCATAGAAACTGCTATCAGATGTAAGGTTGCAAGCTTTCCTTCTGTGCTTATTTTGCTTTTCAATAATGGCCTTTTCCTCATAAGTAGTCAGTATTGTATTGGCGTCTTTCGGAGAGAATATCCCTCAGTTATTAAAAAAATGTCATCGTGTTCAAAGAGTTTTCACCGTTTGCTTTTTGTCGAGCTTCCACCTGGTCAGCCATTGTCTTTTTAATTGAAAAGTTCCTGGCATGCACCGGCACACAGCTAAACTTATTTTCCTAATTTGATCTATAAACTGTCTGTACAAGGATAACATCATGAAAGCAAAATGAACATCAAAGTCAGCAAATTCATATCGAATAAAGTAATCTAAAACTTTTGATAATGTAAATAGTCCGTTACAAATGACGGTTGTCTGGCATGTGCATCTTGACAGCTCCAATGGCGGTGCATCTTGACAGCTCCAATGGCGGTGCATCTATGTTGCCAATCATAGGAACTCAGGACCTGCTATACTTACCGATTTTAATTTCAAGCAAGAACTGTATCAAAATAAACTGTCAAAAAAGAAAGTTACATTACTTGTAGCTGATCTTGATTGAAGATACAATGGGGGATCTAAGTAGAACGTTTTTTAGCCCACGCCCTTTGCTTTCCATTAGATTGCATCTGCCAGTGAATCTGAGAACATAGAGCATTCACAACTGACGTCCTGGGGAATATCGTATGTGCTTGCAACATTTTTGCTTCTACAACATTAGCATCATTCCATTCAGAAGGGGTAAGTGCAGAAAGCTGAGTCATTACTTTACATGCCTCTCGGAAAAGTCTTTCCTTTAAGATCCAACAGAGTGTAGTAGATACTACGGCCTAAAAAAATATTCTTGTAGTCTCTCAGTAGTTACAGTTTCTGCACAAATTCTTAATTTAGCATCAGTCAAACTCTCGACATCAGCTGAGCTATCTGGCGACATTTGACAACTTTTATCTGGCCTGTGAAATTACCGAGGATTCCGAACTAGAGTGCCCATTTGCACAAACTTAGAAAGCTTCTGTCGAGGGAAGAAATTCGTCGGATAGGAGTGATCACAGAGTCTACGGTTGTAATCATACCCATATCGTCACTTTGTAGGTATTCTAATGCGTGTCTAGAGTAATAAAAATATTCTTTTAGATTCAATACTTTCAGGATAAATTCCATGTTACTGATTCAGATCAAAGTCCTTCTCAAACCTTGTCGCTAGATTTCAGCTCTTATAGTGTGATTCAAACAAAGTTTCCTTAAGTACTACTAGAATGTAAACGAGATGTCTCAAGATAATAATTCTATAAATTCTCAGATCTTACTATGGTTTCCATGCAAGACATTTTGTACTACGTATTCGAGTTAGAGGCAATTCCCGATTCTCCGTTAACATTACACAGCATTCCCTGGTATTGTAATGCAATTACTCGAGGACTACCCACCACATTGTCATATGATCATTACAGCACTGCCTCATCGCTTACAAATGCTAATGATTAAACAATCATTTTTGGTACAAACCTTGAAAATCGCCTTGAAAATTTGCGACACTGGGCTAAAAACAAACTTAAAAGCTATTAAAAGTCTGACACTTTTGAGAGAATGAATCGTCCGAAAGGAAAGTATATGTATATGACAACCTATTTATACGAAACATGTATCCAAATTCATCATCATTGTGTCACCTCACACCTATTGCTGTTAGTGTGGTCTTAATGAGAGCTCGCCAACTTTTCTGTCCTCTGCCAGTCTCACCAGGTCTGCCAGGTTTCTGTTACAGACGTCCTTAAGATCATCTAACCACTATCTAGCCGGTCTTCCTCTTCTTCTTTTGCCTGGTACAGCCCCAACGATGATGTTTTTTTCAAGACCTTCTCTCCTCATGTGATGACCAAAATAC
>JANTCA010000904.1:0-12365 GCA_024741275.1 Chironex yamaguchii
GCACAGAGCACAGACATGTGGAGACAAACCACCCGGAGAGCAGCTGCTGTGGCACCCCTACGACCGACCTCGGTTCCAGGATGATGACGATGATGACACTGGACAGCAAAAATCAACCATGCTGGTTTCAGATCTGAAGTTAGAACTTTTCCAGCATGCAGGCTTTTTGTGATATCTGAGACTTTTATATACCGTGGCGGAACTCGCTAGAATACTCATTGGGGATATATAATTGAAAATGAAATTGAATAAATTCGATTTTCGTTTAGGTACATCTAAAATTAAATGGAGGGAATTTCATCGTACACTTTCCTCTATTCATATAAACTACAATCATGACAATCAGAAAAATGCTTCAGACACTTATTCTTTTGCGTGGTTCTTTGTGAGTTTCCCGCTGATGAAACCAGTAGTAACTCCCATTATGTTTGGGTTAAATTTTCCCTGGTATCGTTTCTCGATGAATAGTATTTCTTGATGAAAACGCTCACCATGTTTATCACTGACATTCCCAGGATTTGAGGGGGAAAATTACAAATGGAAATGAAGAAAATACATTCTGAGACATCTGACTACCCATCAGCTTTTTCAGCATGTTGTCAACCAATGCAACATTCAAGAAAATTCTGCACAACATCCAAAAAGGCATCCCGGGCAGCTCCTTCTGTGAGTTTTGAAAAGCTGTATAGCCCATCTGTAAACGTAGGAGCTGAGCAAACTACTTTCAAGTGGTTTCCACATATGTTCCAAAAGTATTGGATAGTCCAGGAGGACTTCCATGGAGTTGTACGTTTCCTTCATGTGACTAGTATGAGCAAGAGGGACGGATGGCTTCTCATTTCCATTGTGGAAGAGAGCACATTTTAAGCTTTCTTTGCCAGAATCCAATGAAAAGTCTCCACTTATCTGCTTCATGTTTATAGCAAAGTTCATCCATGAGACCATTGATGTCAGTGCAGAAATAGACTTCATTTGACATCTTGTAGGAGGATGCAGGCTTGGCATGTCGTCATCTGGAAATCTTGGGTCCACAAGATTCCATTTAAGGCTAAAACTGAAGGCTAAAACTTCAGACTTTTCCTGCGACAAAAGTCTCTGCTAAGATCATTCAGCTCCTACTGGGTATTCAAATGAGGTGCATTCAACCCTTGCTCCATTTCATAGTCACAATCATCCTTCCAGGAACCACCAACAGCACTCTGAAAATCCCGGAATAACATCCCTCATTCGATCAACCAATCTTCTTCAATTATGATTTTTTACTGTATACTCAAATTAAAGGTCTGTACAAAATACCAAGTCAACTGAAACATCTGTTTTGCAACAGCCAATCCGAACAGATGATGATAAAATGTTAGGCTGTTGACAACAGGGTTGCTCTCTCTTCGACTAGTTTAGCTCTTAAAAGCCCATCCTCTAAGAAATTCCACTTCAGACAATACATAATTCTTTATATTTTGTATACATGTTGCTATATGTATTATATATCTTCTGTATTTTAGTTGTAGTTCAATATAAAAATTAAAGTTTGGATTTATTGCATATTTTCGAAATTTAAAATACAAAATGAACTAAGAAATTGAATTGATCACAATCTCTACTACGAGACATACCATGAGAACAAGTATCATACCATGCGTTCTGCTTATATTAACTGGGATATTTAGGAAGCTTATCTATAGGGTGGTTTGTGGGAGACAGAGATGCATTTACCTCTGTGTAGACATGAAGGCATTAACTAACATGCACGTTCCACGAGTACCATTTGGCTAGTGGTGGAAGAATTCCGTTGCATACACTGTGACCGTCAACAGCACACATATTGGCAATCCAGTAAAAACGGGAAACGATTTCTATGAAATAAAGGCAATTAAGGAGGGCATACACAATTGTAAAGAAGGACGTTTGCTTTGCATCACAGAGAATCCAAAGTTAGGGAGTTAACTGCACAAAAGAGGGAGGAACCCTAAAAAATAATAGAATTAAAAGAAATGAGATGAAATACGTCACGCATTTTAAATTTCCTGTTTATGCAGAAGGGCCAATTAACAATAGATCAATATTCAACTACCTTAGCAGTAGCTATGACCTTAGGTAATACATCTCCTATTATGGTCAAGAGGATGGAAATTTGTAGAAGGCTTAATGGCCCGAAAATTCAAAATGGAGCTCAAATATTTGTAATTAAAGATTTGTTAGTGCACTTACTCATTGTAAAAAGTTATACAATCAATACCCTTAGCATTTACCAACGCTTCTGTAGGAATCCCGTGGGTGATGTGCCCATGAACAAGATTTTTGGACTGTATGTACGCGTAGCAGTATTATTTTTGTCGTAACATGATAAAGTAAGTGTCGTAATCATATACGGAATCTGTTAAAGCAATAAAAAGAGGCATTTTAGCTGCGTAATACTTGATTTCATCAGAATAATGATAAAGAATTTAGCGCGTGGGTAAGGAATATAAATTTGAATTGGTGTTTATCTTGATACGTGAAATCTAGAATGATTATAATTGTATAAAAGACAATACAATTTGTAAACCAAGCTAGTTTTTGGTAAGAATTGGTTGATTGGAAATACAGTCCTTGTATAAGTGAAAAGTTGCTATTTTTGTGAAAAATATCCTAACAATCAGCATACAACTTATAGGAAAACGCTGTCAGACTTTTGTGACCGGCTTGTCAAGTAATAGGGTTGTCATACCTAAGACATGCAATGGTCAATGGACCAAAGACTTGCCGGCTCTTCCGTTCGAAAACAAAATATTTCTGCTTAGTATCAATCATGGAATAATGTAAGACATAGGTCGCTCCACATCATTTACTGTGTGAGTATCCAGAAGTACCAGAACTACCCCTGTCATTAGAAAGCTAAGTCCCGAAACATCACTGTCATAAATTGCTACTGATAAGAAATCGACTAACGAATCGTCCAATATGACGAATGCAAGATTGATAGTAGTAGGCCAATCAAAAATACCATCTTTAGTTAATAAAAGTGACAAAACCCGGGTAAAATATGTAATTATTATCTCGGTCAGCCTACCCAAGACTACAAACGTAGTGAAGGTGGAAAGAAACACTGATTACACCACGTAAAATATGGTCCATGACCTTCATAAATGCACTACGTCCAGTTTGAGAGATAATGGAAAATGTAAGAAACCTACACCAACAATAAAAACAGGTATATGACGGGAATCTTGATTTAGGTTAAGTAAATATATTGATTTTGAAGACTGAATTGAAAAAATACAATGACGCCTTCAAGCTTGGCAAAATATTGTTCGGTATGGGAGGAGGGTTCTGGTGAACAATCATGTCTTGATTTCAACTCAAGGTCAGTACAATCATAAACTTTGCTATTTTTTCGTCCCACAACAACAAAGTAGGAGGACCAAAGATGATGCAAGCATAGCTTCATCTACATTCAGTGAAACCATATCAGAAATGTGCGAAGAATTGTCGTTTTGGAAACTAAGGGATAAAGGATGTAACTTTTGTATAACCGGATGGGCTTGAGGATGACTTTCAGAGCTCAAAGGAAAGTATTTTTATACTGCTTTCAAATGTCCTTTTATGTGTCAATCTTGGCAGATGCCATCCTCTTTTTGCTTGGCATCTATAGTCATTGATGCGATTATCCTTCAATTCACAACAATAGCATGTTTGGGTCCCACCTTTCAGGTGTCCTTTACAATGGACTATTAATCAGAATAGTACTAGAAGATGGTCAGACAGTTGCCCAAGCCTTCACTTCGTTTAAAAAGATAGCTTAGAATAATACAGAACAAAACTTGCAGCATGCAAAACAAAGGAATGACAATGGTGGTCTGCAGGGGAAGTCCAATCAGTTTAATAAGTTGTTTTTGGACAGCAACGTTGTAAAAGCACAGCTGCTAAAGAGGAAGAGGGAGTTATAAACCTTAAAAAACAGCCTGAGACAACTAGATTACGTTCTTACAAAAGCCAAAATGTAGAAACCTGCAAATTTGCCTGCTTACTTAAATCAGACCACAAAGCAGCAACATCCATAAGATCAACACAATTTGACTGGAAAGAGTTATAGGAAGAACCAGATCGTCTTATGCAGTATACAATGGCTGTTAACAACAGATTCTAGATATTGAAAAATGCAAATGTCATAAAGAATTACACAAGTCATGTATAGGCCTACCAAGGAGTTACAGAGGAACAAATACAGAAAAGACCAATTTCCCGCTGAAATTTCGGTTAATAGACGGGTACGTTTTCAAATAGTGATGCTACTTTAAATTTGCGCCGACAGGCAACCGTACCAGATGGAGGTAGCAAATCCTTTTCAGCCAAGTTCACTACATTCGGTTATTCAATTTCCTCCATTGCCAAATAGGACAATGAATCGCAGTCTGGATTAGACTCCCCGACGACTCCCCGACCGTATTTACCTACGGGGCGGTGTCAATTAGGATTTAGGCGACTGAACGCCATACTCCAGGGCAAAACTGTCCAAAGTGCATTTTACACAGTTTTGTGTGCAACGCCGTGCTGTGATTACGCCAGATGGTGTGAAATATTCGATTTGGACTCATTGGCGTCACATGTCCTAGCTGGCATAGGCGTATTTTTCGGATCACTCTATAATTAAAGCAATGTATACCGACATAAAGACAGGGCTGTGGCGACTGACGGAGAGAACGAAATTATATGACACCAAGTCATATACGGAGATATAAAAGCAACAGTTCTAATCATCACAGCATTGGCGTTAGCCCCCAGAGTTATAGGAAACAGAAAAGAACTGGGATCATAGCAGAGTATTCATAAACACCCCAAAAGTAATGTCTGCTATTTTCAAATAAGATGACTGAAGCCAAGAAACATCTTAACAGAGTAAAGTTAGCCTTGTGACAAAGTTTATCTAGGGCTCAATGCAAAGAAAAGTATTAAAAGTACAACATTGATGATCCAAAACCAACGAAAAATACAAGAGGTATGCGGATGATTTCTAATACTTGGGCCTTAGGTTGATGATAAAAAGAAAGAAAAGTACAGGGCAGGGCCTCAAAAAATGGGTATCATCTGGAAACCGAATACTGCGAAACCCCCGAAATCTCCCATTAAGTCAATCTATTGTACAGAAGTGGAAACTGGACTCTGACATGAACATCAAGAAAATTAAACAGCACATGCACCAAACTGTGGAGGAAAATCACCACCACAAAGTGGTAGTCACATATGTCAAACAGCGACTTGCTTGGAGAATTAAATTCTGTGAAGGTAAAGATCGCTGCATTGAAGTTAAAGCTAGCTGGTTACTGGCACGTGAGCTGAGAGCTTAAAAATTCTGGCAGCCAATGCACAGCCACAAATCTAGAAGGTCAAAGAAGTCCTCTTGCTTTGACCCTAACCTTGCGTTCCTCTATATGTTAGCTGCCATGCCCCTACTGGCCAGATATCTTTACGTAATTAAGTACAAACGAACTGAGTTATCTGTCAGAACAACAAAACAACTGACCCAACATTCAGGAAGAATCACGAATACGCGAAAGGCCCAAGTAACCATGAGTAAGTATGACTAAGTAACGTGAAAATTGCAAAAAGGGCTGACCTTTGCTTGTTACATGATCACTAAATTAAGCTTTTGTAATATATATATAAGCCGTGATCTCTAAGTTAACAATGACTTGCAGATCGCGAGAGCAGACATAGCAAGATTACAATCGTCCGTTTTTGTATTTGTGATCAACTCACAGTATAAGTGGATACCCTAGAGTGATCTAAAAACAAGAGATGGACTGGTTAGCGTGTCGACGAAAGGAAGCTGCTCTTCTACGTATCAATGGTCAACTTTTACATAACAAGACCCTCTTACCTTGGTTTAGAGGACCAAGTAACTATACAGTCATTTTAGTCATTGTTTTGTGAGTTAATTAATACAGTTCTCAAGACATTTCGCCATCCATTGCCAAGGAAATCTGACAAACTCAAAAGCATCTTGACTACCAAGTGGGGCTTGACAATAACTGGAAAGATTGTACATTGTCAGGATTGGTAAAAGAACTACATCACTTGATAAAGAGGAATACAGCATCAGATAAGTAGGAAAATTAATTCAGTCATGAAAACCGTTTAAAGACAAAGACGAGGACTATATCAGTATCTAAGTGAGTTTACTCTGATTTTGCTAGCCAGGACTTCAACTAATGCATTAGTAGGTACAGACTATTTAGACAGATGCAGGATCTTGAGCTAATAGCAGCTCTAGCACTCAAAAGCACTAGAAAGGTCATTGAGTATTACAGTGTTGCAGTGCTACAATGCTCGACGCAGTAGCTGTTACAATACCTCTTTCTTTGACAAAGTGTTTACCAGTTCCATTCGCAATATCTCGATCTATCCATCAAATTTCCGGCTATTGTTTGTGCCTCAGGAGATATCTGTAACCTTTTCTGTGGCTGTAGCCGATCTGAATGAAATCTGATGATGGGCCTAAATCCTAATGGAGCAGGCAGAAGTTACGGGTCGTCTGTGCTGATCAGCTAGACTGTATTAAAACCTTTACCCTAGAAAGCAAGGAGAGTGGACATGCGTCTGCAAGCCAGTATCTGAAGATGGAAGTCTTGCTGCATGCGACAAATCCATAATCAAGAGTCACGTCCGAGATACTGAAAGGAAAGCAGCTCTGTCATTCCATCATATTTTAAAACACACAGATACAACAAAATGAACATGAAGGTCGTTCATATACTGGGAAAAACAGGGTTTTTAAGTTACACAAATGACACTCGAAATCAACTGCCTTAAAGGAAAGAGATTCCTAAGAGTTCAAAGTGGAGTTGACATACGCAAAGCACAAGCTACCTACTTCACAAAAGGATGTAGTAATCGTCGGCCGATAAAGGGATACAAAGCACAAGACAAACTGTCTTTGACAGGTCTCTGTCACAGAGCGTCACGTTCACAGTGCTTCACCAAAAGTTGTGACAATCTTGGCTGGTGTTACCAACATGAATGCTAAGATAATTGATCTTTTGAAAGACTTGGGACTTGCGAAGATTTGCTGGCATGCACCTCTGCCACCGACCATCCGTTGCAAGTGAAAGCACCGACGACACTACAATCGTACACTAATCCACAAGAGATATACAAAGGAACCCTAGGAGTATGTTTATATGTCTTTCAGGATGCAGGTAAAGACGTGATGTACTGTGCTGCCTGTTCAGTCTTCAAAGAAAAGAACAGAATCAAATGAGGATTTCTTGTAATCCAAGTCCACAATCTCTTCCAAAAATTACTCACATGTCTGCAATCATGCAGTTGAAGCTCTCGACATTTCTCTGTACAGTCACTGGTTTTGCAGTTGGGCAGCACTGTAGCATTACAATGTATCAGGGTTGATGGCCCCCACAAGCAGTAACCAAATCATGGTATTGAGATCTAGGTCCAGGTATAGGACACAAAAAGTCAAAGTCCGTTATTTCAAAAGTGTTTATCTTAGGAAATGTTCACGGGAAGCGTAGGCACGTCTTATGCTCTGCATTAGGTCTGTTTCGTAACGGTGAATCACATAATTTGAAGTAGGCAGGGGCAGGCAAAATTAAAATTTTTCGAAAAGGAGCCCATGCTTGTCTGACCTCTTTTTCTGAGAATTAGATTTACCAACTTCTTGGTCCACAATAACGATCATTGCAATTAACTGCAAAAAAGCACACATTTATCAAAGAAAGTAGACAAATTGAAAATTTTGATAAATACCAGTACCGACTTACGTATCCAAGTGCAACAGAAGACTCTGGTAAGAACATTTTATGCATTATAATTCAAATGAGTCTAGTAAGGACATTAAAGATGTTGGGCTATGTCTTATATACTTTCTACGCCTTTTTATGGTGTTAAAAGCCAGAATCCTCAACAAAGCCCTTGTCACATACAAAGTTTAAAAATCAATAAAAACAGTTGTTAATAATAAATAACAAAGAAAAGAATTACTGAATTGATAGAAGATAAAGAGTATCAATACAGCGGCATTTGTTTTGATTTGTCTGATTTCATGTTTCAATGATTAATCTTTTTTATATTATTTTATTTGTTTTCTTAGATACGATCTCTTCGCTCTTTTGCAGCATAAATATAATATTGATTTTAAAGACCCGTGCTTTTATTGTTTTGTGTGACTTAAGATTTGTTTACTTTCACTTCTCTACGGCGAGAACTATAACTCAAAACTGTAATTGTGCTTCTCTTTTTAGAGCGAGGTAGGACATAAACCGAACTTTTTTTACATAAACTTTTCGTAAGATATTTTGTTTCCATTATATCGTTTACTTTTTGTTATCAAATTTCAATTCTTTATGTCACTTAACTGCCTGAAAATCTTTATAACATTAATCAAGTAATAAACGAAGGTTTACCACTTTATCATGAATTTCTTGGTCGAGTTGTTGATTTTTATTCCCCTCTGAATTTATGTTCATGATAGCATTTATAGCCGTTCTGGAGAGATAGATTTTGAAAAATTTTCTTCCTTCTCGCCTCCAACCATGGTGGACCCCTCTCCGATATTAAATGAAACAAGAAAAGAAACCTTGGACATAGCAATATGTCTCTCTTGGTTTTTGTATTTTGTGTTGTATAATGGTTTATATTTTGTTTTTTTGTTCACCTTGTACGTTAATAATCGTGTTGTATAACTCAAAAACAAGTAGAAAATGTAGTGTATTTAGCGGGGTGATAAACCTGAAAATTTTTCGTAGGGGGTTTCACCACTAAGACCCCCACCATTCGCTTCGTGAATGCGCTACGAGCTTCGCTCGCAGTATAATTTTTTAATTTCCACCCCTTGCCTCCCTAAAAGAAAATTCGTGGCTACGGCACTGAATTGTGAACGGGGAAAATACAAAAATTACCCCTAATTAATATTTTTACCCTGGGGTCCTTGGCCGAGTTCTCAATTGCGGCTTCCTCGTGAATACGTACAGAGACGACAGTTACAAATTGTGTAATAAAGTCGTTGATTGCTTAATGATTTAAAGACAAATATAATACGAGTATTTCTTTCAGTTTCTCTTGGGACAGCCCATATATCTGCCGTTTCTGGGGCTAATATTTCCACGATTTTTTGGGTCCACCAAGAAAATTTCCAGGTGTCTATGGGAGACTACACCGCGCCTGGTAGTGTATTTCGACGAAATTAATTGTATAATTCAGAACTTTAGGTAGCATAAATAAATCTATGAACAGATAAAACAATTCACTTGTTAGATGAAACTACGAAAAAAGGACGTCTTCTTTCTCTCGTTTCACTGCGCACACGCAACAGTCAAGAAAGAAGAGCACAATCGTGAATTTTGTGTCTCTCTCTGTGTGTGTGTGTGTGTGTGTGTGTGTGTGTGTGTGTAAGTAAGAAGACAAATCTACTACATTTTTTTCCCAACAAGTCCTGATCTATAATTTGAGAGAGAGAAGAAACACTTTCAGACGAGAAACGGAAATTCTTTACTCGGAGTTTCACGCCACAATGGACAATCTTCACAAGAATGGGATTTTATTAATCATACCATGGTTATATATACAAAGTGTAAGTCGGGCTTTGCGATTTTACGTACTATAAAATATTTCCCGTGACGGCACGAACAGACAAGTTTGGTACGTTTATCAAAAAAAGTAGACCAGACTCGAACTCGTAACCCTCAGACTCAAAAGCCAGCATTCAAACCTCCGTGCAATCACGGCAGATACATTTGGTGAAGGACTTTCAATTCCGCTGGGATCTCGAGAAAAAACCCGACAGTGGGTAAGGGAAAATTCTTTTTCTGTGTTTGGGCTTAAATCTTCATCAGTGTCAGATATATGCAGTATCTCAACATACGTAGTGCTTTGATATATTTGTCAAGAGTGGAGCATTACCACAATAGCTGCACTAAGTGCGAGCCGACCGGGCTTGAACTGGTAACCCTCAAACTCAAAAGCCAACACTCAAACCTCCGTGCCTTCACAGCACAAAGATTAGGTGAAGTCCTTGGTATTACGAGACAAAACCCTGTCGTGGGTAAGGGGAAACTCGTTATTTTTTTCTGTGTTTCGGCTTAAGCCTTCATCCGTGCCAGAGAGTATATATCGATTATATATCGAGATATCTAGAGATATATATGATGTGACCTGGACCAAGGTATATTAAGGTTTTTTCACTTGTCCTTGACGTCCTTGTTTTAAAATCTGCCGCTCTTCGCGTGATAAAGCAAAATAAGAAATTGACCTTTCGTCTCGTCATCAGGGTTTGCCGTTAGTGATAAACCACACCTTCATGAATAATTTCAAAACAACATAAACCGTTTAAGGATTTAAATGTGCTTCCTAACAGTTCATTGCGCGACAAACCTAAAACTAAAAGCCTTTAAAATTGTGAAAAACAGACTTGATGCCCGCAGCTGCTTTTAAAGACACGGGTTGTAGTCATGAGAGGACTTTTAATTGACCCCGGAGAAGAAACAGCTGCAGAAATGTCGTGATAGATTTACAGTAACGGTCATGAAAATAAAAGTTGGATCACGTATCTTAGGTGATCTTAGGTGTTCTTAGGTGTCATATGTCAAAGTAAAACTTTTTTGTTTGGCAAATAATTTACAGTTAAGAAAAATGGACCCAAATAAACAGTGTCCAGCAAATACAAAAGAAGAAAATAGCAAGCTGAAAACAGTAGCAGTGGAATCTCGTTTATAAAACAACAATTCTTACTCAACAGCCTCAATGATGTTATCGGGGTGGAGTGGGTATCGTCTGGATAACCATAAGAATCGTAGCTTCTTTCGAATTTATCCACGCTAGCTTCCGGATTACTTAAGAATATTCACGTTTCAAAATTTCAAGCAATAAAATTTATGTCTAGATATCAGTCCTGAATTGTTAGTTATGCTATAATTTAAACTTCAATGATAGACGTTACAAAACCGAAAGACACTTTTATTCAAATCCAAGTGACCTGTATTTAATTGGGTCAAGTCAACGTTGTTACTTCGGGATTAATGTACCCATTGTATGACGACAACTACTATACTCATGTTGCTGTCAAGGGTCCTGTGCTCGGTGCTAAACTCCACGATTAGTTTAACTCCAGTGGCCATTTTAACATCATCATTTTAACATCAAGACAAATGTACACGGCCATAAGAGAAAGTTTGTTTCCCTTCAAAAAGCTTACATAACAATAAAACTTAGTAGTCGGCGAGACTAAACGTTCTTTGTCAATATAAATTTTCTTGTATTAAAATTGTCATCAATGGAAATGTTTTGGCGCTAGAAATTAACATCCTTTTTTTTCAGAATCCAACAATGTTACAAAAGAGAAAAAACAATTCCAGCTCATGTAAAATCTTTGAACGTCTATTGTACTCGAACGTTACAACTGCCAAAATTGCAACCACCACCCAATCCCATTTCCCAATCGCTGGGGAAGCAAGACCGATAAATGAAGGACTGTAAGATGACTTAGTTATTGCCCGACACAAAAGTGGAGATAGTCTCGCAAGCAAGAAACAACTTATGTATACTTTAAGAGCAATTTGCCATGACTTGACTTAAACACTGACTGTTACTATCACCGACACCCACACTTTACGTTTTTTAGTTCATTTCCTTTTCTATTCATGCCTATATTTTCCTTTACGATAGTTCTTTATTCTTTCCGCGGTTATGCTGTCTTCCCGTAGATTTATTCTGACGTTCATGGTTGTCCTTACTTCTATACTACTTGGTTCTTTCTTTGTTAGTCTTCTCATTCTGTCACATGGCTAAGGCCTTGTAGGTCGACAATTCGCGGATGGTCAGTTCTCTTCTTAAAAAGAGTTTAGGGTCAAGTTATTAATTTCATATTTCACTTGGTATATGACAGTCGGGTGTTCTCGGCTGTAGTTCTTTCGAAACCAGGGTATACAGGATCATGAAAAGAATCATAAATATTACAATTTTGACAATCGCAGCGTCGACATCGGTTCTCGCGACTGAAAATCTGACTCCTTCAATACTGAGCTACATACACAGTTAAAATTGTGATACGAAGCATGATAAAACTCAGAACAGTTACACAGTTTGTCTATCTTCATACTAAAGATAAGTGGTTAACACAGGGGACTTTCGTCAAAAGGTGCAACTAGAAAGGAATACAAAAGGTATTGTTGCGAAGGCCAACAAATCCAAGTAAAGAAAACTATACTTTTAGTTCAGCAGAACTAACGAAAATAAGATGGGCAGGGTCTCTACCCAGAAACTCAGAAATCACTAGACTTTGACTTGATCTATTTCATTTTGTAATAGTGAAATTTACAGTGATATTTATACACAATAAAATGAATGAAATTATTATAAGTACGTGACAAAGAAAAAGT